>OZ014523.1:44386686-44555686 GCA_963966055.1 Lathyrus aphaca
TTTTTGACCGAAACTAGTATAAAATTGTGTATAATATACTACGATTTTTGACTGAAACTAGTATTTCAAAAAGTTTCATAGAATCGAATTTTGAGATAATTTTTTGGATGGACTTCCATCATAACCTTCCCTCGTACCATATAGAAAGCATCTGAAAAGTTTCGTTGCATTTCGAACAATCCTCGATTTAATTTGATTTTTTGACCGAAACTAGTATAAAATTGTGTATAATATACTACGATTTTTGCCCGAAACTAGTAGTTCAAATAGTTTCATAGAATCATATTTTGAGATAACTTTTTGCATGGACTTCCATCATAACCTTTCCTCTTACCATATAGAAAGGATCTGAATAGTTTCGTACCATTTCGAACAATCCTCGATTAAATTATATTTTTTGACCGAAACTAGTTAAAATTGTGTATAATATACTACGATTTTTTGACATAAACTAGAATTTCAAAAAGTTTCATAGAATCTAATTTTGAGATAATTTTTTTGCATTGACTTCAATCATAACCTTCCCTCGTACCATATAGAAAGAATCTGAATAGTTTCGTAGCATTTTGAACAATACTCGATTTACTACGATTTTTTTGACCGAAACCAGTATAAAATTGTCTATAATATACTACGATATTTGACCGAAACTAGTATTTCAAAAAGTTTCATAGAATCGAATTTTGAGAGAATTTTATTGTATGGACTTCCATCATAACCTTCCCTCGTACCATATAGAAAGCATCTGAAAAGTTTCGTTGCATTTCGAACAATTCTCGATTTAATTTGATTTTTTGACCGAAACTAGTATAAAATTGTGTATAATATACTACGATTTTTGACCGAAACTAGTATTTCAAAAAGTTTCATAGAATCAAATTTTAAGATAGTTTTTTTGGAAGGACTTCCATCATAACCTTCCCTCGTACCATATAGAAAGCATCTGAAAACATTCGTAGCATTTCGAATAATCCTCGATTTAATTTGATTTTTTGACCGAAACTAGTATAAAATTGTGTATAATATACTACGATTTTTGACCGAAACTAGTATTTCAAAAAGTTTCATAGAATCGAATTTTGAGATAGTTTTTTTGGATGGACTTCCATCATAACCTTCCCTCGTACCATATAGAAAGCATCTGAAAACATTCGTTGCATTTCGAACAATCCTCGATTTAATTTCATTTTTTGACCGAAACTAGTATAAAATTGTGTATAATATACTACGATTTATGACCGAAACTAGTATTTCAAAAAGTTTTATAGAATCGAATTTTGAGATAATTTTTTGGATGGACTTCCATCATAACCTTGCCTCGTACCATATAGAAAGCATCTGAAAAGTTTCGTTGCATTTCGAACAATCCTTGATTTAATTTGATTTTTTGACCGAAACTAGTATAAAATTGTGTATAATATACTACGATTTTTGCCCGAAACTAGTAGTTCAAAAAGTTTCATAGAATCATATTTTGAGATAACTTTTTGCATGGACTTCCATCATAACCTTTCCTCTTACCATATAGAAAGGATCTGAATAGTTTCGTACCATTTCGAACAATCCTCGATTAAATTATATTTTTTGACCGAAACTAGTTAAAATTGTGTATAATATACTACGATTTTTTGACATAAACTAGAATTTCAAAAAGTTTCATAGAATCTAATTTTGAGATAATTTTTTTGCATGGACTTCAATCATAACCTTCCCTCGTACCATATAGAAAGAATCTGAATAGTTTCGTAGCATTTTGAACAATACTCGATTTACTACGATTTTTTTGACCGAAACCAGTATAAAATTGTCTATAATATACTACGATATTTGACCGAAACTAGTATTTCAAAAAGTTTCATAGAATCGAATTTTGAGAGAATTTTATTGTATGGACTTCCATCATAACCTTCCCTCGTACCATATAGAAAGCATCTGAAAAGTTTCGTTGCATTTCGAACAATCCTCGATTTAATTTGATTTTTTGACCGAAACTAGTATAAAATTGTGTATAATATACTACGATTTTTGTCCGAAACTAGTATTTCAAAAAGTTTCATAGAATCAAATTTTAAGATAGTTTTTTTGGAAGGACTTCCATCATAACCTTCCCTCGTACCATATAGAAAGCATCTGAAAACATTCGTAGCATTTCGAACAATCCTCGGTTTACTAGGATTTTTTGACCGAAACTATTATAAAATTGTGTATAATATACTACGATTTTGGGCCGAAACTAGTATTTCAAAAAGTTTCATAGAATCGAATTTTGAGATAATTTTTTTGGATGGACTTCCATCATAACCTTCCCTCGTACCATATAAAAAGCATCTGAAAAGTTTCGTAGCATTTCGAACAATCCTCGATTTAATTTGATTTTTTGACCGAAACTAGTATAAAATTGTGTATAATATACTACGATTTTTGACCGAAACTAGTATTTCAAAAAGTTTCATAGAATCGAATTTTGAGATAATTTTTTGGATGGACTTCCATCATAACCTTCCCTCGTACCATATAGAAAGCATCTGAAAAGTTTCGTTGCATTTCGAACAATCCTCGATTTAATTTTATTTTTTGACCGAAACTAGTATAAAATTGTGTATAATATACTACGATTTTTGCCCGAAACTAGTAGTTCAAAAAGTTTCATAGAATCATATTTTGAGATAACTTTTTGCATGGACTTCCATCATAACCTTTCCTCTTACCATATATAAAGGATCTGAATAGTTTTGTACCATTTCGAACAATCCTCGATTAAATTATATTTTTTGACCGAAACTAGTTAAAATTGTGTATAATATACTACGATTTTTTGACATAAACTAGAATTTCAAAAAGTTTCATAGAATCTAATTTTGAGATAATTTTTCTGCATGGACTTCAATCATAACCTTCCCTCGTACCATATAGAAAGAATCTGTATAGTTTCGTAGCATTTTGAACAATACTCGATTTACTACGATTTTTTTGACTGAAACCAGTATAAAATTGTCTATAATATGCTACGATATTTGACCGAAACTAGTATTTCAAAAAGTTTCATAGAATCGAATTTTGAGAGAATTTTATTGTATGGACTTCCATCATAACCTTCCCTCGTACCATATAGAAAGCATCTGAAAAGTTTCGTTGCATTTCGAACAATCCTCGATTTAATTTGATTTTTTGACCGAAACTAGTATAAAATTGTGTATAATATACTACGATTTTTGACCGAAACTAGTATTTCAAAAAGTTTCATAGAATCAAATTTTAAGATAGTTTTTTTGGAAGGACTTCCATCATAACCTTCCCTCGTACCATATAGAAAGCATCTGAAAACATTCGTAGCATTTCGAATAATCCTCGATTTAATTTGATTTTTTGACCGAAACTAGTATAAAATTGTGTATAATATACTACGATTTTTGACCGAAACTAGAATTTCAAAAAGTTTCATAGAATCTAATTTTGAGATAGTTTTTTTGCATGGACTTCAATCATAACCTTCCCTCGTACCATATAGAAAGAATCTGAATAGTTTCGTAGCATTTTGAACAATACTCGATTTACTACGATTTTTTGGACCGAAACCAGTATAATATTGTCTATAATATACTACGATATTTGACCGAAACTAGTATTTCAAAAAGTTTCATAGAATCGAATTTTGAGAGAATTTTATTGTATGGACTTCCATCATAACCTTCCCTCGTACCATATAGAAAGCATCTGAAAAGTTTCGTTGCATTTCGAACAATCCTCGATTTAATTTGATTTTTTGACCGAAACTAGTATAAAATTGTGTATAATATACTACGATTTTTGACCGAAACTAGTATTTCAAAAAGTTTCATAGAATCAAATTTTAAGATAGTTTTTTTCGAAGGACTTCCATCATAACCTTCCCTCGTACCATATAGAAAGCATCTGAAAACATTCGTAGCATTTCGAACAATCCTCGGTTTACTAGGATTTTTTGACCGAAACTATTATAAAATTGTGTATAATATACTACGATTTTGGACCGAAACTAGTATTTCAAAAAGTTTCATAGAATCGAATTTTGAGATAATTTTTTTGGATTGACTTCCATCATAACCTTCCCTCGTACCATATAAAAAGCATCTGAAAAGTTTCATTGCATTTCGAACAATCCTCGATTTAATTTGATTTTTTGACCGAAACTAGTATAAAATTGTGTATAATATACTACGATTTTTGACCGAAACTAGTATTTCAAAAAGTTTCATAGAATCGAATTTTGAGATAATTTTTTGGATGGATTTCCATCATAACCTTCCCTCGTACCATATAGAAAGCATCTGAAAAGTTTCGTTGCATTTCGAACAATCCTCGATTTAATTTTATTTTTTGACCGAAACTAGTATAAAATTGTGTATAATATACTACGATTTTTGCCCGAAACTAGTAGTTCAAAAAGTTTCATAGAATCATATTTTGAGATAACTTTTTGCATGGACTTCCATCATAACCTTTCCTCTTACCATATATAAAGGATCTGAATAGTTTTGTACCATTTCGAACAATCCTCGATTAAATTATATTTTTTGACCGAAACTAGTTAAAATTGTGTATAATATACTACGATTTTTTGACATAAACTAGAATTTCAAAAAGTTTCATAGAATCTAATTTTGAGATAATTTTTCTGCATGGACTTCAATCATAACCTTCCCTCGTACCATATAGAAAGAATCTGTATAGTTTCGTAGCATTTTGAACAATACTCGATTTACTACGATTTTTTTGACTGAAACCAGTATAAAATTGTCTATAATATGCTACGATATTTGACCGAAACTAGTATTTCAAAAAGTTTCATAGAATCGAATTTTGAGAGAATTTTATTGTATGGACTTCCATCATAACCTTCCCTCGTACCATATAGAAAGCATCTGAAAAGTTTCGTTGCATTTCGAACAATCCTCGATTTAATTTGATTTTTTGACCGAAACTAGTATAAAATTGTGTATAATATACTACGATTTTTGACCGAAACTAGTATTTCAAAAAGTTTCATAGAATCAAATTTTAAGATAGTTTTTTTGGAAGGACTTCCATCATAACCTTCCCTCGTACCATATAGAAAGCATCTGAAAACATTCGTAGCATTTCGAATAATCCTCGATTTAATTTGATTTTTTGACCGAAACTAGTATAAAATTGTGTATAATATACTACGATTTTTGACCGAAACTAGAATTTCAAAAAGTTTCATAGAATCTAATTTTGAGATAGTTTTTTTGCATGGACTTCAATCATAACCTTCCCTCGTACCATATAGAAAGAATCTGAATAGTTTCGTAGCATTTTGAACAATACTCGATTTACTACGATTTTTTGGACCGAAACCAGTATAATATTGTCTATAATATACTACGATATTTGACCGAAACTAGTATTTCAAAAAGTTTCATAGAATCGAATTTTGAGAGAATTTTATTGTATGGACTTCCATCATAACCTTCCCTCGTACCATATAGAAAGCATCTGAAAAGTTTCGTTGCATTTCGAACAATCCTCGATTTAATTTGATTTTTTGACCGAAACTAGTATAAAATTGTGTATAATATACTACGATTTTTGACCGAAACTAGTATTTCAAAAAGTTTCATAGAATCAAATTTTAAGATAGTTTTTTTCGAAGGACTTCCATCATAACCTTCCCTCGTACCATATAGAAAGCATCTGAAAACATTCGTAGCATTTCGAACAATCCTCGGTTTACTAGGATTTTTTGACCGAAACTATTATAAAATTGTGTATAATATACTACGATTTTGGACCGAAACTAGTATTTCAAAAAGTTTCATAGAATCGAATTTTGAGATAATTTTTTTGGATTGACTTCCATCATAACCTTCCCTCGTACCATATAAAAAGCATCTGAAAAGTTTCATTGCATTTCGAACAATCCTCGATTTAATTTGATTTTTTGACCGAAACTAGTATAAAATTGTGTATAATATACTACGATTTTTGACCGAAACTAGTATTTCAAAAAGTTTCATAGAATCGAATTTTGAGATAATTTTTTGGATGGACTTCCATCATAACCTTCCCTCGTACCATATAGAAAGCATCTGAAAACATTCGTAGCATTTCGAATAATCCTCGATTTAATTTGATTTTTTGACCGAAACTAGTATAAAATTGTGTATAATATACTACGATTTTTGACCGAAACTAGAATTTCAAAAAGTTTCATAGAATCTAATTTTGAGATAGTTTTTTTGCATGGACTTCAATCATAACCTTCCCTCGTACCATATAGAAAGAATCTGAATAGTTTCGTAGCATTTTGAACAATACTCGATTTACTACGATTTTTTTGACCGAAACCAGTATAAAATTGTCTATAATATACTACGATATTTGACCGAAACTAGTATTTCAAAAAGTTTCATAGAATAGAATTTTGAGAGAATTTTATTGTATGGACTTCCATCTTAACCTTCCCTCGTACCATATAGAAAGCATCTGAAAAGTTTCGTTGCATTTCGAACAATCCTCGATTTAATTTGATTTTTTGACCGAAACTAGTATAAAATTGTGTATAATATACTACGATTTTTGACCGAAACTTGTATTTCAAAAAGTTTCATAGAATCAAATTTTAAGATAGTTTTTTTCGAAGGACTTCCATCATAACCTTCCCTCGTACCATATAGAAAGCATCTGAAAACATTCGTAGCATTTCGAACAATCCTCGGTTTACTAGGATTTTTTGACCGAAACTATTATAAAATTGTGTATAATATACTACGATTTTGGACCGAAACTAGTATTTCAAAAAGTTTCATAGAATCGAATTTTGAGATAATTTTTTTGGATGGACTTCCATCATAACCTTCCCTCGTACCATATAAAAAGCATCTGAAAAGTTTCATTGCATTTCGAACAATCCTCGATTTAATTTGATTTTTTGACCGAAACTAGTATAAAATTGTGTATAATATACTACGATTTTTGACCGAAACTAGTATTTCAAAAAGTTTCATAGAATCGAATTTTGAGATAATTTTTTGGATGGACTCCCATCATAACCTTCCCTCGTACCATATAGAAAGCATCTGAAAAGTTTCGTTGCATTTCGAACAATCCTCGATTTAATTTGATTTTTTGACCGAAACTAGTATAAAATTGTGTATAATATACTACGATTTTTGCCCGAAACTAGTAGTTCAAAAAGTTTCATAGAATCATATTTTGAGATAACTTTTTGCATGGACTTCCATCATAACCTTTCCTCTTACCATATATAAAGGATCTGAATAGTTTCGTACCATTTCGAACAATCCTCGATTAAATTATATTTTTTGACCGAAACTAGTTAAAATTGTGTATAATATACTACGATTTTTTGACATAAACTAGAATTTCAAAAAGTTTCATAGAATCTAATTTTGAGATAATTTTTTTGCATGAACTTCAATCATAACCTTCCCTCGTACCATATAGAAAGAATCTGAATAGTTTCGTAGCATTTTGAACAATACTCGATTTACTACGATTTTTTTGACCGAAACCAGTATAAAATTGTCTATAATATGCTACGATATTTGACCGAAACTAGTATTTCAAAAAGTTTCATAGAATCGAATTTTGAGAGAATTTTACTGTATGGACTTCCATCATAACCTTCCCTCGTACCATATAGAAAGCATCTAAAAAGTTTCGTTGCATTTCGAACAATCCTCGATTTAATTTGATTATTTGACCGAAACTAGTATAAAATTGTGTATAATATACTACGATTTTTGACCGAAACTAGTATTTCAAAAAGTTTCATAGAATCAAATTTTAAGATAGTTTTTTTGGAAGGACTTCCATCATAACCTTCCCTCGTACCATAAAGAAAGCATCTGAAAACATTCGTAGCATTTCGAATAATCCTCGATTTAATTTGATTTTTTGACCGAAACTAGTATAAAATTGTGTATAATATACTACGATTTTTGACCGAAACTAGTATTTCAAAAAGTTTCATAGAATCGAATTTTGAGATAGTTTTTTTGGATGGACTTCCATCATAACCTTCCCTCGTACCATATAGAAAGCATCTAAAAACTTTCGTTGCATTTCGAACAATCCTCGATTTAATTTGATTTTTTGACCGAAACTAGTATAAAATTGTGTATAATATACTACGATTTTTGACCAAAACTAGTATTTCAAAAAGTTTCATAGAATCGAATTTTGAGATAATTTTTTGGATGGACTTCCATCATAACCTTCCCTCTTACCATATAGAAAGCATCTGAAAAGTTTCGTTGCATTTCGAACAATCCTCGATTTAATTTGATTTTTTGACCGAAACTAGTATAAAATTGTGTATAATATACTACGATTTTTGCCCGAAACTAGTAGTTCAAAAAGTTTCATAGAATCATATTTTGAGATAACTTTTTGCATGGACTTCCATCATAACCTTTCCTCTTACCATATAGAAAGGATCTGAATAGTTTCGTACCATTTCGAACAATCCTCGATTAAATTATATTTTTTGACCGAAACTAGTTAAAATTGTGTATAATATACTACGATTTTTTGACATAAACTAGAATTTCAAAAAGTTTCATAGAATCTAATTTTGAGATAATTTTTTTGCATGGACTTCAATCATAACCTTCCCTCGTACCATATAGAAAGAATCTGAATAGTTTCGTAGCATTTTGAACAATACTCGATTTACTACGATTTTTTTGACCGAAACCAGTATAAAATTGTCTATAATATACTACGATATTTGACCGAAACTAGTATTTCAAAAAGTTTCATTGAACCGAATTTTGAGAGAATTTTATTGTATGGACTTCCATCATAACCTTCCCTCGTACCATATAGAAAGCGTCTGAAACGTTTCGTTGCATTTCGAACAATCCTCGATTTAATTTGATTTTTTGACCGAAACTAGTATAAAATTGTGTATAATATACTACGATTATTGACAGAAACTAGTATTTCAAAAAGTTTCATAGAATCAAATTTTAAGATAGTTTTTTTGGAAGGACTTCCATCATAACCTTCCCTCGTACCATATAGAAAGCATCTGAAAACATTCGTAGCATTTCGAACAATCCTCGGTTTACTAGGATTTTTTGACCGAAACTATTATAAAATTGTGTATAATATACTACGATTTTGGACCGAAACTAGTATTTCAAAAAGTTTCATAGAATCGAATTTTGAGATAATTTTTTTGGATGGACTTCCATCATAACCTTCCCTCGTACCATATAAAAAGCATCTGAAATGTTTCGTTGCATTTCGAACAATCCTCGATTTAATTTGATTTTTTGACCGAAACTAGTATAAAATTGTGTATAATATACTACGATTTTTGACCGAAACTAGTATTTCAAAAAGTTTCATAGAATCGAATTTTGAGATAATTTTTTGGATGGACTTCCATCATAACCTTCCCTCGTACCATATAGAAAGAATCTGAAAAGTTTCGTTGCATTTCGAACAATCCTCGATTTAATTTGATTTTATGACCGAAACTAGTATAAAATTGTGTATAATATACTACGATTTTTGCCCGAAACTAGTAGTTCAAAAAGTTTCATAGAATTATATTTTGAGATAACTTTTTGCATGGACTTCCATCATAACCTCTCCTCTTACCATATATAAAGGATCTGAATAGTTTCGTACCATTTCGAACAATCCTCGATTAAATTATATTTTTTGACCGAAACTAGTTAAAATTGTGTATAATATACTACGATTTTTTGACATAAACTAGAATTTCAAAAAGTTTCATAGAATCTAATTTTGAGATAATTTTTTTGCATGGACTTCAATCATAACCTTCCCTCGTACCATATAGAAAGAATCTGAATAGTTTCGTAGCATTTTGAACAATACTCGATTTACTACGATTTTTTTGACCGAAACCAGTATAAAATTGTCTATAATATGCTACGATATTTGACCGAAACTAGTATTTCAAAAAGTTTCATAGAATCGAATTTTGAGAGAATTTTGTTGTATGGACTTCCATCATAACCTTCCCTCGTACCATATAGAAAGCATCTGAAAAGTTTCGTTGCATTTCGAACAATCCTCGATTTAATTTGATTTTTTGACCGAAACTAGTATAAAATTGTGTATAATGAACTACGATTTTTGACCGAAACTAGTATTTCAAAAAGTTTCATAGAATCAAATTTTAAGATAGTTTTTTTGGAAGGACTTCCATCATAACCTTCCCTCGTACCATATAGAAAGCATCTGAAAACATTCGTAGCATTTCGAATAATCCTCGATTTAATTTGATTTTTTGACCGAAATAGTATAAAATTGTGTATAATATACTACGATTTTTGACCAAAACTAGTATTTCAAAAAGTTTCATAGAATCGAATTTTGAGATAATTTTTTGGATGGACTTCCATCATAACCTTCCCTCTTACCATATAGAAAGCATCTGAAAAGTTTCGTTGCATTTCGAACAATCCTCGATTTAATTTGATTTTTTGACCGAAACTAGTATAAAATTGTGTATAATATACTACGATTTTTGCCCGAAACTAGTAGTTCAAAAAGTTTCATAGAATCATATTTTGAGATAACTTTTTGCATGGACTTCCATCATAACCTTTCCTCTTACCATATAGAAAGGATCTGAATAGTTTCGTACCATTTCGAACAATCCTCGATTAAATTATATTTTTTGACCGAAACTAGTTAAAATTGTGTATAATATACTATGATTTTTTGACATAAACTAGAATTTCAAAAAGTTTCATAGAATCTAATTTTGAGATAATTTTTTTGCATGGACTTCAATCATAACCTTCCCTCGTACCATATAGAAAGAATCTGAATAGTTTCGTAGCATTTTGAACAATACTCGATTTACTACGATTTTTTTGACCGAAACCAGTATAAAATTGTCTATAATATACTACGATATTTGACCGAAACTAGTATTTCAAAAAGTTTCATTGAACCGAATTTTGAGAGAATTTTATTGTATGGACTTCCATCATAACCTTCCCTCGTACCATATAGAAAGCATCTGAAACGTTTCGTTGCATTTCGAACAATCCTCGATTTAATTTGATTTTTTGACCGAAACTAGTATAAAATTGTGTATAATATACTACGATTATTGACAGAAACTAGTATTTCAAAAAGTTTCATAGAATCAAATTTTAAGATAGTTTTTTTGGAAGGACTTCCATCATAACCTTCCCTCGTACCATATAGAAAGCATCTGAAAACATTCGTAGCATTTCGAACAATCCTCGGTTTACTAGGATTTTTTGACCGAAACTATTATAAAATTGTGTATAATATACTACGATTTTGGACCGAAACTAGTATTTCAAAAAGTTTCATAGAATCGAATTTTGACATAATTTTTTTGGATGGACTTCCATCATAACCTTCCCTCGTACCATATAAAAAGCATCTGAAAAGTTTCGTTGCATTTCGAACAATCCTCGATTTAATTTGATTTTTTGACCGAAACTAGTATAAAATTGTGTATAATATACTACGATTTTTGACCGAAACTAGTATTTCAAAAAGTTTCATAGAATCGAATTTTGAGCTAATTTTTTGGATGGACTTCCATCATAACCTTCCCTCGTACCATATAGAAAGCATCTGAAAAGTTTCGTTGCATTTCGAACAATCCTCGATTTAATTTGATTTTTTGACCGAAACTAGTATAAAATTGTGTATAATATACTACGATTTTTGCCCGAAACTAGTAGTTCAAAAAGTTTCACAGAATCATATTTTGAGATAACTTTTTGCATGGACTTCCATCATAACCTTTCCTCTTACCATATAGAAAGGATCTGAATAGTTTCGTACCATTTCGAACAATCCTCGATTAAATTATATTTTTTGACCGAAACTAGTTAAAATTGTGTATAATATACTACGATTTTTTGACATAAACTAGAATTTCAAAAAGTTTCATAGAATCTAATTTTGAGATAATTTTTTTGCATGGACTTCAATCATAACCTTCCCTCGTACCATATAGAAAGAATCTGAATAGTTTCGTAGCATTTTGAACAATACTCGATTTACTACGATTTTTTTGACCGAAACCAGTATAAAATTGTCTATAATATACTACGATATTTGACCGAAACTAGTATTTCAAAAAGTTTCATTGAACCGAATTTTGAGAGAATTTTATTGTATGGACTTCCATCATAACCTTCCCTCGTACCATATAGAAAGCATCTGAAACGTTTCGTTGCATTTCGAACAATCCTCGATTTAATTTGATTTTTTGACCGAAACTAGTATAAAATTGTGTATAATATACTACGATTATTGACAGAAACTAGTATTTCAAAAAGTTTCATAGAATCAAATTTTAAGATAGTTTTTTTGGAAGGACTTCCATCATAACCTTCCCTCGTACCATATAGAAAGCATCTGAAAACATTCGTAGCATTTCGAACAATCCTCGGTTTACTAGGATTTTTTGACCGAAACTATTATAAAATTGTGTATAATATACTACGATTTTGGACCGAAACTAGTATTTCAAAAAGTTTCATAGAATCGAATTTTGAGATAATTTTTTTGGATGGACTTCCATCATAACCTTCCCTCGTACCATATAAAAAGCATCTGAAAAGTTTCGTTGCATTTCGAACAATCCTCGATTTAATTTGATTTTTTGACCGAAACTAGTATAAAATTGTGTATAATATACTACGATTTTTGACCGAAACTAGTATTTCAAAAAGTTTCATAGAATCGAATTTTGAGATAATTTTTTGGATGGACTTCCATCATAACCTTCCCTCGTACCATATAGAAAGAATCTGAAAAGTTTCGTTGCATTTCGAACAATCCTCGATTTAATTTGATTTTTTGACCGAAACTAGTATAAAATTGTGTATAATATACTACGATTTTTGCCCGAAACTAGTAGTTCAAAAAGTTTCATAGAATTATATTTTGAGATAACTTTTTGCATGGACTTCCATCATAACCTTTCCTCTTACCATATATAAAGGATCTGAATAGTTTCGTACCATTTCGAACAATCCTCGATTAAATTATATTTTTTGACCGAAACTAGTTAAAATTGTGTATAATATACTACGATTTTTTGACATAAACTAGAATTTCAAAAAGTTTCATAGAATCTAATTTTGAGATAATTTTTTTGCATGGACTTCAATCATAACCTTCCCTCGTACCATATAGAAAGAATCTGAATAGTTTCGTAGCATTTTGAACAATACTCGATTTACTACGATTTTTTTGACCGAAACCAGTATAAAATTGTCTATAATATGCTACGATATTTGACCGAAACTAGTATTTCAAAAAGTTTCATAGAATCGAATTTTGAGAGAATTTTGTTGTATGGACTTCCATCATAACCTTCCCTCGTACCATATAGAAAGCATCTGAAAAGTTTCGTTGCATTTCGAACAATCCTCGATTTAATTTGATTTTTTGACCGAAACTAGTATAAAATTGTGTATAATATACTACGATTTTTGCCCGAAACTAGTATTTCAAAAAGTTTCATAGATTCAAATTTTGAGATAGTTTTTTTGGAAGGACTTCCATCATAACCTTCCCTCGTACCATATAGAAAGCATCTGAAAACTTTCGTTGCATTTCGAACAATCCTCGATTTAATTTGATTTTTTGACCGAAACTAGTATAAAATTGTGTATAATATACTACGATTTTTGACCGAAACTATTATTTCAAAAAGTTTCATAGAATCGAATTTTGAGCTAATTTTTTGGATGGACTTCCATCATAACCTTCCCTCGTACCATATAGAAAGCATCTGAAAAGTTTCGTTGCATTTCGAACAATCCTCGATTTAATTTGATTTTTTGACCGAAACTAGTATAAAATTGTGTATAATATACTACGATTTTTGCCCGAAACTAGTAGTTCAAAAAGTTTCACAGAATCATATTTTGAGATAACTTTTTGCATGGACTTCCATCATAACCTTTCCTCTTACCATATAGAAAGGATCTGAATAGTTTCGTACCATTTCGAACAATCCTCGATTAAATTATATTTTTTGACCGAAACTAGTTAAAATTGTGTATAATATACTACGATTTTTTGACATAAACTAGAATTTCAAAAAGTTTCATAGAATCTAATTTTGAGATAATTTTTTTGCATGAACTTCAATCATACCCTTCCCTCGTACCATATAGAAAGAATCTGAATAGTTTCGTAGCATTTTGAACAATACTCGATTTACTACGATTTTTTTGACCGAAACCAGTATAAAATTGTCTATAATATACTACGATATTTGACCGAAACTAGTATTTCAAAAAGTTTCATTGAACCGAATTTTGAGAGAATTTTATTGTATGGACTTCCATCATAACCTTCCCTCGTACCATATAGAAAGCATCTGAAACGTTTCGTTGCATTTCGAACAATCCTCGATTTAATTTGATTTTTTGACCGAAACTAGTATAAAATTGTGTATAATATACTACGATTATTGACCGAAACTAGTATTTCAAAAAGTTTCATAGAATCAAATTTTAAGATAGTTTTTTTGGAAGGACTTCCATCATAACCTTCCCTCGTACCATATAGAAAGCATCTGAAAACATTCGTAGCATTTCGAACAATCCTCGGTTTACTAGGATTTTTTGACCGAAACTATTATAAAATTGTGTATAATATACTACGATTTTGGACCGAAACTAGTATTTCAAAAAGTTTCATAGAATCGAATTTTGAGATAATTTTTTAGGATGGACTTCCATCATAACCTTCCCTCGTACCATATAAAAAGCATCTGAAAAGTTTCGTTGCATTTCGAACAATCCTCGATTTAATTTGATTTTTTGACCGAAACTAGTATAAAATTGTGTATAATATACTACGATTTTTGACCGAAACTAGTATTTCAAAAAGTTTCATAGAATCGAATTTTGAGATAGTTTTTTTGCATGGACTTCCATCATAACCTTCCTTCGTACCATATAGAAAGCATCTGAAAAGTTTCGTTGCATTTCGAACAATCCTCGATTTAATTTGATTTTTTGACCGAAACTAGTATAAAATTGTGTATAATATACTACGATTTTTGACCGAAACTAGTATTTCAAAAAGTTTCATAGAATCGAATTATGAGATAACTTTTTGGATGGACTTCCATCATAACCTTCCCTCGTACCATATAGAAAGAATCTGAAAAGTTTCGTTGCATTTCGAACAATCCTCGATTTAATTTGATTTTTTGACCGAAACTAGTATAAAATTGTGTATAATATACTACGATTTTTGCCCGAAACTAGTAGTTCAAAAAGTTTCATAGAATTATATTTTGAGATAACTTTTTGCATGGACTTCCATCATAACCTTTCCTCTTACCATATATAAAGGATCTGAATAGTTTCGTACCATTTCGAACAATCCTCGATTAAATTATATTTTTTGACCGAAACTAGTTAAAATTGTGTATAATATACTACGATTTTTTGACATAAACTAGAATTTCAAAAAGTTTCATAGAATCTAATTTTGAGATAATTTTTTTGCATGGACTTCAATCATAACCTTCCCTCGTACCATATAGAAAGAATCTGAATAGTTTCGTAGCATTTTGAACAATACTCGATTTACTACGATTTTTTTGACCGAAACCAGTATAAAATTGTCTATAATATGCTACGATATTTGACCGAAACTAGTATTTCAAAAAGTTTCATAGAATCGAATTTTGAGAGAATTTTATTGTATGGACTTCCATCATAACCTTCCCTCGTACCATATAGAAAGCATCTGAAAAGTTTCGTTGCATTTCGAACAATCCTCGATTTAATTTGATTTTTTGACCGAAACTAGTATAAAATTGTGTATAATATACTACGATTTTTGACCGAAACTAGTATTTCAAAAAGTTTCATAGAATCAAATTTTAAGATAGTTTTTTTGGAAGGACTTCCATCATAACCTTCCCTCGTACCATATAGAAAGCATCTGAAAACATTCGTAGCATTTCGAATAATCCTCGATTTAATTTGATTTTTTGACCGAAATAGTATAAAATTGTGTATAATATACTACGATTTTTGCCCGAAACTAGTATTTCAAAAAGTTTCATAGAATCGAATTTTGAGATAGTTTTTTTGGATGGACTTCCATCATAACCTTCCCTCGTACCATATAGAAAGCATCTGAAAACTTTCGTTGTATTTCGAACAATCCTCGATTTAATTTGATTTTTTGACCGAAACTAGTATAAAATTGTGTATAATATACTACGATTTTTGACCGAAACTAGTATTTCAAAAAGTTTCATAGAATCGAATTTTGAGCTAATTTTTTGGATGGACTTCCATCATAACCTTCCCTCGTACCATATAGAAAGCATCTGAAAAGTTTCGTTGCATTTCGAACAATCCTCGATTTAATTTGATTTTTTGACCGAAACTAGTATAAAATTGTGTATAATATACTACAATTTTTGCCCGAAACTAGTAGTTCAAAAAGTTTCATAGAATCATATTTTGAGATAACTTTTTGCATGGACTTCCATCATAACCTTTCCTCTTACCATATAGAAAGGATCTGAATAGTTTCGTACCATTTCGAACAATCCTCGATCAAATTATATTTTTTGACCGAAACTAGTTAAAATTGTGTATAATATACTACGATTTTTTGACATAAACTAGAATTTCAAAAAGATTCATAGAATCTAATTTTGAGATAATTTTTTTGCATGGACTTCAATCATAACCTTCCCTCGTACCATATAGAAAGAATCTGAATAGTTTCATAGCATTTTGAACAATACTCAATTTACTACGATTTTTTTGACCGAAACCAGTATAAAATTGTCTATAATATACTACGATATTTGACCGAAACTATTATTTCAAAAAGTTTCATAGAATCGAATTTTGTGAGAATTTTATTGTATGGACTTCAATCATAACCTTCCCTCGTACCATATAGAAAGCATCTGAAAAGTTTCATTGCATTTCGAACAATCCTCGATTTAATTTGATTTTTTGACCGAAACTAGTATAAAATTGTGTATAATATACTACGATTTTTGACCGAAACTAGTATTTCAAAAAGTTTCATAGAATCAAATTTTAAGATAGTTTTTTTGGAAGGACTTCCATCATAACCTTCCCTCGTACCATATAAAAAGCATCTGAAAACATTCGTAGCATTTCGAATAATCCTCGATTTAATTTGATTTTTTGACCGAAACTAGTATAAAATTGTGTATAATATACTACGATTTTTGACCGAAACTAGTATTTCAAAAAGTTTCATAGAATCAAATTTTAAGATAGTTTTTTTGGAAGGACTTCCATCATAACCTTCCCTCGTACCATATAGAAAGCATCTGAAAACATTCGTAGCATTTCGAATAATCCTCGATTTAATTTGATTTTTTGACCGAAATAGTATAAAATTGTGTATAATATACTACGATTTTTGACCGAAACTAGTATTTCAAAAAGTTTCATAGAATCGAATTTTGAGATAGTTTTTTTGGATGGACTTCCATCATAACCTTCCCTCGTACCATATAGAAAGCATCTGAAAACTTTCGTTGCATTTCGAACAATCCTCGATTTAATTTGATTTTTTGACCGAAACTAGTATAAAATTGTGTATAATATACTACGATTTTTGACCGAAACTAGTATTTCAAAAAGTTTCATAGAATCGAATTTTGAGCTAATTTTTTGGATGGACTTCCATCATAACCTTCCCTCGTACCATATAGAAAGCATCTGAAAAGTTTCGTTGCATTTCGAACAATCCTCGATTTAATTTGATTTTTTGACCGAAACTAGTATAAAATTCTGTATAATATACTACGATTTTTGCCCGAAACTAGTAGTTCAAAAAGTTTCATAGAATCATATTTTGAGATAACTTTTTGCATGGACTTCCATCATAACCTTTCCTCTTACCATATAGAAAGGATCTGAATAGTTTCGTACCATTTCGAACAATCCTCGATCAAATTATATTTTTTGACCGAAACTAGTTAAAATTGTGTATAATATACTACGATTTTTTGACATAAACTAGAATTTCAAAAAGTTTCATAGAATCTAATTTTGAGATAATTTTTTTGCATGGACTTCAATCATAACCTTCCCTCGTACCATATAGAAAGAATCTGAATAGTTTCGTAGCATTTTGAACAATACTCAATTTACTACGATTTTTTTGACCGAAACCAGTATAAAATTGTCTATAATATACTACGATATTTGACCGAAACTATTATTTCAAAAAGTTTCATAGAATCGAATTTTGTGAGAATTTTATTGTATGGACTTCAATCATAACCTTCCCTCGTACCATATAGAAAGCATCTGAAAAGTTTCGTTGCATTTCGAACAATCCTCGATTTAATTTGATTTTTTGACCGAAACTAGTATAAAATTGTGTATAATATACTACGATTTTTGACCGAAACTAGTATTTCAAAAAGTTTCATAGAATCAAATTTTAAGATAGTTTTTTTGGAAGGACTTCCATCATAACCTTCCCTCGTACCATATAAAAAGCATCTGAAAACATTCGTAGCATTTCGAATAATCCTCGATTTAATTTGATTTTTTGACCGAAACTAGTATAAAATTGTGTATAATATACTACGATTTTTGACCGAAACTAGTATTTCAAAAAGTTTCATAGAATCAAATTTTAAGATAGTTTTTTTGGAAGGACTTCCATCATAACCTTCCCTCATACCATATAGAAAGCATCTGAAAACATTCGTAGCATTTCGAATAATCCTCGATTTAATTTGATTTTTTGACCGAAATAGTATAAAATTGTGTATAATATACTACGATTTTTGACCGAAACTAGTATTTCAAAAAGTTTCATAGAATCGAATTTTGAGATAGTTTTTTTGGATGGACTTCCATCATAACCTTCCCTCGTACCATATAGAAAGCATCTGAAAACTTTCGTTGCATTTCGAACAATCCTCGATTTAATTTGATTTTTTGACCGAAACTAGTATAAAATTGTGTATAATATACTACGATTTTTGACCGAAACTAGTATTTCAAAAAGTTTCATAGAATCGAATTTTGAGCTAATTTTTTGGATGGACTTCCATCATAACCTTCCCTCGTACCATATAGAAAGCATCTGAAAAGTTTCGTTGCATTTCGAACAATCCTCGATTTAATTTGATTTTTTGACCGAAACTAGTATAAAATTGTGTATAATATACTACGATTTTTGCCCGAAACTAGTAGTTCAAAAAGTTTCATAGAATCATATTTTGAGATAACTTTTTGCATGGACTTCCATCATAACCTTTCCTCTTACCATATAGAAAGGATCTGAATAGTTTCGTACCATTTCGAACAATCCTCGATCAAATTATATTTTTTGACCGAAACTAGTTAAAATTGTGTATAATATACTACGATTTTTTGACATAAACTAGAATTTCAAAAAGTTTCATAGAATCTAATTTTGAGATAATTTTTTTGCATGGACTTCAATCATAACCTTCCCTCGTACCATATAGAAAGAATCTGAATAGTTTCGTAGCATTTTGAACAATACTCAATTTACTACGATTTTTATGACCGAAACCAGTATAAAATTGTCTATAATATACTACGATATTTGACCGAAACTATTATTTCAAAAAGTTTCATAGAATCGAATTTTGTGAGAATTTTATTGTATGGACTTCAATCATAACCTTCCCTCGTACCATATAGAAAGCATCTGAAAAGTTTCGTTGCATTTCGAACAATCCTCGATTTAATTTGATTTTTTGACCGAAACTAGTATAAAATTGTGTATAATATACTACGATTTTTGACCGAAACTAGTATTTCAAAAAGTTTCATAGAATCAAATTTTAAGATAGTTTTTTTGGAAGGACTTCCATCATAACCTTCCCTCGTACCATATAAAAAGCATCTGAAAACATTCGTAGCATTTCGAATAATCCTCGATTTAATTTGATTTTTTGACCGAAACTAGTATAAAATTGTGTATAATATACTACGATTTTTGACCGAAACTAGTATTTCAAAAAGTTTCATAGAATCAAATTTTAAGATAGTTTTTTTGGAAGGACTTCCATCATAACCTTCCCTCGTACCATATAGAAAGCATCTGAAAACATTCGTAGCATTTCGAATAATCCTCGATTTAATTTGATTTTTTGACCGAAATAGTATAAAATTGTGTATAATATACTACGATTTTTGACCGAAACTAGTATTTCAAAAAGTTTCATAGAATCGAATTTTGAGATAGTTTTTTTGGATGGACTTCCATCATAACCTTCCCTCGTACCATATAGAAAGCATCTGAAAACTTTCGTTGCATTTCGAACAATCCTCGATTTAATTTGATTTTTTGACCGAAAATAGTATAAAATTGTGTATAATATACTACGATTTTTGACCGAAACTAGTATTTCAAAAAGTTTCATAGAATCGAATTTTGAGCTAATTTTTTGGATGGACTTCCATCATAACCTTCCCTCGTACCATATAGAAAGCATCTGAAAAGTTTCGTTGCATTTCGAACAATCCTCGATTTAATTTGATTTTTTGACCGAAACTAGTATAAAATTGTGTATAATATACTACGATTTTTGCCCGAAACTAGTAGTTCAAAAAGTTTCATAGAATCATATTTTGAGATAACTTTTTGCATGGACTTCCATCATAACCTTTCCTCTTACCATATAGAAAGGATCTGAATAGTTTCGTACGATTTCGAACAATCCTCGATTAAATTATATTTTTTGACCGAAACTAGTTAAAATTGTGTATAATATACTACGATTTTTTGACATAAACTAGAATTTCAAAAAGTTTCATAGAATCTAATTTTGAGATAATTTTTTTGCATGGACTTCAATCATAACCTTCCCTCGTACCATATAGAAAGAATCTGAATAATTTCGTAGCATTTTGAACAATACTCGATTTACTACGATTTTTTTGACCGAAACCAGTATAAAATTGTCTATAATATGCTACGATATTTGACCGAAACTAGTATTTCAAAAAGTTTCATAGAATCGAATTTTGAGAGAATTTTATTGTATGGACTTCCATCATAACCTTCCCTCGTACCATATAGAAAGCATCTGAAAAGTTTCGTTGCATTTCGAACAATCCTCGATTTAATTTGATTTTTTGACCGAAACTAGTATAAAATTGTGTATAATATACTTCGATTTTTGACCGAAACTAGTATTTCAAAAAGTTTCATAGAATCAAATTTTAAGATAGTTTTTTTGGAAGGACTTCCATCATAACCTTCCCTCGTACCATATAGAAAGCATCTGAAAACATTCGTAGCATTTCGAATAATCCTCGATTTAATTTGATTTTTTGACCGAAATAGTATAAAATTGTGTATAATATACTACGATTTTTGCCCGAAACTAGTATTTCAAAAAGTTTCATAGAATCGAATTTTGAGATAGTTTTTTTGGATGGACTTCCATCATAACCTTCCCTCGTACCATATAGAAAGCATCTGAAAACTTTCGTTGCATTTCGAACAATCCTCGATTTAATTTGATTTTTTGACCGAAACTAGTATAAAATTGTGTATAATATACTACGATTTTTGACCGAAACTAGTATTTCAAAAAGTTTCATAGAATCGAATTTTGAGCTAATTTTTTGGATGGACTTCCATCATAACCTTCCCTCGTACCATATAGAAAGCATCTGAAAAGTTTCGTTGCATTTCGAACAATCCTCGATTTAATTTGATTTTTTGACCGAAACTAGTATAAAATTGTGTATAATATACTACGA
Organism: Lathyrus aphaca; assembly: GCA_963966055.1. Lineage (NCBI taxonomy): Eukaryota > Viridiplantae > Streptophyta > Magnoliopsida > Fabales > Fabaceae > Lathyrus > Lathyrus aphaca. The sequence goes on from OZ014523.1 coordinate 44,408,490, forward strand.
TTTTTGCCCGAAACTAGTAGTTCAAAAAGTTTCATAGAATCATATTTTGAGATAACTTTTTGCATGGACTTCCATCATAACCTTTCCTCTTACCATATAGAAAGGATCTGAATAGTTTCGTACCATTTCGAACAATCCTCGATCAAATTATATTTTTTGACCGAAACTAGTTAAAATTGTGTATAATATACTACGATTTTTTGACATAAACTAGAATTTCAAAAAGTTTCATAGAATCTAATTTTGAGATAATTTTTTTGCATGGACTTCAATCATAACCTTCCCTCGTACCATATAGAAAGAATCTGAATAGTTTCGTAGCATTTTGAACAATACTCAATTTACTACGATTTTTTTGACCGAAACCAGTATAAAATTGTCTATAATATACTACGATATTTGACCGAAACTATTATTTCAAAAAGTTTCATAGAATCGAATTTTGTGAGAATTTTATTGTATGGACTTCAATCATAACCTTCCCTCGTACCATATAGAAAGCATCTGAAAAGTTTCGTTGCATTTCGAACAATCCTCGATTTAATTTGATTTTTTGACCGAAACTAGTATAAAATTGTGTATAATATACTACGATTTTTGACCGAAACTAGTATTTCAAAAAGTTTCATAGAATCAAATTTTAAGATAGTTTTTTTGGAAGGACTTCCATCATAACCTTCCCTCGTACCATATAAAAAGCATCTGAAAACATTCGTAGCATTTCGAATAATCCTCGATTTCATTTGATTTTTTGACCGAAACTAGTATAAAATTGTGTATAATATACTACGATTTTTGACCGAAACTAGTATTTCAAAAAGTTTCATAGAATCAAATTTTAAGATAGTTTTTTTGGAAGGACTTCCATCATAACCTTCCCTCGTACCATATAGAAAGCATCTGAAAACATTCGTAGCATTTCGAATAATCCTCGATTTAATTTGATTTTTTGACCGAAATAGTATAAAATTGTGTATAATATACTACGATTTTTGACCGAAACTAGTAATTCAAAAAGTTTCATAGAATCGAATTTTGAGATAGTTTTTTTGGATGGACTTCCATCATAACCTTCCCTCGTACCATATAGAAAGCATCTGAAAACTTTCGTTGCATTTCGAACAATCCTCGATTTAATTTGATTTTTTGACCGAAACTAGTATAAAATTGTGTATAATATACTACGATTTTTGACCGAAACTAGTATTTCAAAAAGTTTCATAGAATCGAATTTTGAGCTAATTTTTTGGATGGACTTTCATCATAACCTTCCCTCGTACCATATAGAAAGCATCTGAAAAGTTTCGTTGCATTTCGAACAATCCTCGATTTAATTTGATTTTTTGACCGAAACTAGTATAAAATTGTGTATAATATACTACGATTTTTGCCCGAAACTAGTAGTTCAAAAAGTTTCATAGAATCATATTTTGAGATAACTTTTTGCATGGACTTCCATCATAACCTTTCCTCTTACCATATAGAAAGGATCTGAATAGTTTCGTACGATTTCGAACAATCCTCGATTAAATTATATTTTTTGACCGAAACTAGTTAAAATTGTGTATAATATACTACGATTTTTTGACATAAACTAGAATTTCAAAAAGTTTCATAGAATCTAATTTTGAGATAATTTTTTTGCATGGACTTCAATCATAACCTTCCCTCGTACCATATAGAAAGAATCTGAATAATTTCGTAGCATTTTGAACAATACTCGATTTACTACGATTTTTTTGACCGAAACCAGTATAAAATTGTCTATAATATGCTACGATATTTGACCGAAACTAGTATTTCAAAAAGTTTCATAGAATCGAATTTTGAGAGAATTTTATTGTATGGACTTCCATCATAACCTTCCCTCGTACCATATAGAAAGCATCTGAAAAGTTTCGTTGCATTTCGAACAATCCTCGATTTAATTTGATTTTTTGACCGAAACTAGTATAAAATTGTGTATAATATACTTCGATTTTTGACCGAAACTAGTATTTCAAAAAGTTTCATAGAATCAAATTTTAAGATAGTTTTTTTGGAAGGACTTCCATCATAACCTTCCCTCGTACCATATAGAAAGCATCTGAAAACATTCGTAGCATTTCGAATAATCCTCGATTTAATTTGATTTTTTGACCGAAATAGTATAAAATTGTGTATAATATACTACGATTTTTGCCCGTAACTAGTATTTCAAAAAGTTTCATAGAATCGAATTTTGAGATAGTTTTTTTGGATGGACTTCCATCATAACCTTCCCTCGTACCATATAGAAAGCATCTGAAAACTTTCGTTGCATTTCGAACAATCCTCGATTTAATTTGATTTTTTGACCGAAACTAGTATAAAATTGTGTATAATATACTACGATTTTTGACCGAAACTAGTATTTCAAAAAGTTTCATAGAATCGAATTTTGAGCTAATTTTTTGGATGGACTTCCATCATAACCTTCCCTCGTACCATATAGAAAGCATCTGAAAAGTTTCGTTGCATTTCGAACAATCCTCGATTTAATTTGATTTTTTGACCGAAACTAGTATAAAATTGTGTATAATATACTACGATTTTTGCCCGAAACTAGTAGTTCAAAAAGTTTCATAGAATCATATTTTGAGATAACTTTTTGCATGGACTTACATCATAACCTTTCCTCTTACCATATAGAAAGGATCTGAATAGTTTCGTACGATTTCGAACAATCCTCGATTAAATTATATTTTTTGACCGAAACTAGTTAAAATTGTGTATAATATACTACGATTTTTTGACATAAACTAGAATTTCAAAAAGTTTCATAGAATCTAATTTTGAGATAATTTTTTTGCATGGACTTCAATCATAACCTTCCCTCGTACCATATAGAAAGAATCTGAATAATTTCGTAGCATTTTGAACAATACTCGATTTACTACGATTTTTTTGACCGAAACCAGTATAAAATTGTCTATAATATGCTACGATATTTGACCGAAACTAGTATTTCAAAAAGTTTCATAGAATCGAATTTTGAGAGAATTTTATTGTATGGACTTCCATCATAACCTTCCCTCGTACCATATAGAAAGCATCTGAAAAGTTTCGTTGCATTTCGAACAATCCTCGATTTAATTTGATTTTTTGACCGAAACTAGTATAAAATTGTGTATAATATACTTCGATTTTTGACCGAAACTAGTATTTCAAAAAGTTTCATAGAATCAAATTTTAAGATAGTTTTTTTGGAAGGACTTCCATCATAACCTTCCCTCGTACCATATAGAAAGCATCTGAAAACATTCGTAGCATTTCGAATAATCCTCGATTTAATTTGATTTTTTGACCGAAATAGTATAAAATTGTGTATAATATACTACGATTTTTGCCCGAAACTAGTATTTCAAAAAGTTTCATAGAATCGAATTTTGAGATAGTTTTTTTGGATGGACTTCCATCATAACCTTCCCTCGTACCATATAGAAAGCATCTGAAAACTTTCGTTGCATTTCGAACAATCCTCGATTTAATTTGATTTTTTGACCGAAACTAGTATAAAATTGTGTATAATATACTACGATTTTTGACCGAAACTAGTATTTCAAAAAGTTTCATAGAATCGAATTTTGAGCTAATTTTTTGGATGGACTTCCATCATAACCTTCCCTCGTACCATATAGAAAGCATCTGAAAAGTTTCGTTGCATTTCGAACAATCCTCGATTTAATTTGATTTTTTGACCGAAACTAGTATAAAATTGTGTATAATATACTACGATTTTTGCCCGAAACTAGTAGTTCAAAAAGTTTCATAGAATCATATTTTGAGATAACTTTTTGCATGGACTTCCATCATAACCTTTCCTCTTACCATATAGAAAGGATCTGAATAGTTTCGTACCATTTCGAACAATCCTCGATCAAATTATATTTTTTGACCGAAACTAGTTAAAATTGTGTATAATATACTACGATTTTTTGACATAAACTAGAATTTCAAAAAGTTTCATAGAATCTAATTTTGAGATAATTTTTTTGCATGGACTTCAATCATAACCTTCCCTCGTACCATATAGAAAGAATCTGAATAGTTTCGTAGCATTTTGAACAATACTCAATTTACTACGATTTTTTTGACCGAAACCAGTATAAAATTGTCTATAATATACTACGATATTTGACCGAAACTATTATTTCAAAAAGTTTCATAGAATCGAATTTTGTGAGAATTTTATTGTATGGACTTCAATCATAACCTTCCCTCGTACCATATAGAAAGCATCTGAAAAGTTTCGTTGCATTTCGAACAATCCTCGATTTAATTTGATTTTTTGACCGAAACTAGTATAAAATTGTGTATAATATACTACGATTTTTGACCGAAACTAGTATTTCAAAAAGTTTCATAGAATCAAATTTTAAGATAGTTTTTTTGGAAGGACTTCCATCATAACCTTCCCTCGTACCATATAAAAAGCATCTGAAAACATTCGTAGCATTTCGAATAATCCTCGATTTCATTTGATTTTTTGACCGAAACTAGTATAAAATTGTGTATAATATACTACGATTTTTGACCGAAACTAGTATTTAAAAAAGTTTCATAGAATCAAATTTTAAGATAGTTTTTTTGGAAGGACTTCCATCATAACCTTCCCTCGTACCATATAGAAAGCATCTGAAAACATTCGTAGCATTTCGAATAATCCTCGATTTAATTTGATTTTTTGACCGAAATAGTATAAAATTGTGTATAATATACTACGATTTTTGACCGAAACTAGTATTTCAAAAAGATTCATAGAATCGAATTTTGAGATAGTTTTTTTGGATGGACTTCCATCATAACCTTCCCTCGTACCATATAGAAAGCATCTGAAAACTTTCGTTGCATTTCGAACAATCCTCGATTTAATTTGATTTTTTGACCGAAACTAGTATAAAATTGTGTATAATATACTACGATTTTTGACCGAAACTAGTATTTCAAAAAGTTTCATAGAATCGAATTTTGAGCTAATTTTTTGGATGGACTTTCATCATAACCTTCCCTCGTACCATATAGAAAGCATCTGAAAAGTTTCGTTGCATTTCGAACAATCCTCGATTTAATTTGATTTTTTGACCGAAACTAGTATAAAATTGTGTATAATATACTACGATTTTTGCCCGAAACTAGTAGTTCAAAAAGTTTCATAGAATCATATTTTGAGATAACTTTTTGCATGGACTTCCATCATAACCTTTCCTCTTACCATATAGAAAGGATCTGAATAGTTTCGTACGATTTCGAACAATCCTCGATTAAATTATATTTTTTGACCGAAACTAGTTAAAATTGTGTATAATATACTACGATTTTTTGACATAAACTAGAATTTCAAAAAGTTTCATAGAATCTAATTTTGAGATAATTTTTTTGCATGGACTTCAATCATAACCTTCCCTCGTACCATATAGAAAGAATCTGAATAATTTCGTAGCATTTTGAACAATACTCGATTTACTACGATTTTTTTGACCGAAACCAGTATAAAATTGTCTATAATATGCTACGATATTTGACCGAAACTAGTATTTCAAAAAGTTTCATAGAATCGAATTTTGAGAGAATTTTATTGTATGGACTTCCATCATAACCTTCCCTCGTACCATATAGAAAGCATCTGAAAAGTTTCGTTGCATTTCGAACAATCCTCGATTTAATTTGATTTTTTGACCGAAACTAGTATAAAATTGTGTATAATATACTTCGATTTTTGACCGAAACTAGTATTTCAAAAAGTTTCATAGAATCAAATTTTAAGATAGTTTTTTTGGAAGGACTTCCATCATAACCTTCCCTCGTACCATATAGAAAGCATCTGAAAACATTCGTAGCATTTCGAATAATCCTCGATTTAATTTGATTTTTTGACCGAAATAGTATAAAATTGTGTATAATATACTACGATTTTTGCCCGTAACTAGTATTTCAAAAAGTTTCATAGAATCGAATTTTGAGATAGTTTTTTTGGATGGACTTCCATCATAACCTTCCCTCGTACCATATAGAAAGCATCTGAAAACTTTCGTTGCATTTCGAACAATCCTCGATTTAATTTGATTTTTTGACCGAAACTAGTATAAAATTGTGTATAATATACTACGATTTTTGCCCGAAACTAGTAGTTCAAAAAGTTTCATAGAATCATATTTTGAGATAACTTTTTGCATGGACTTCCATCATAACCTTTCCTCTTACCATATAGAAAGGATCTGAATAGTTTCGTACGATTTCGAACAATCCTCGATTAAATTATATTTTTTGACCGAAACTAGTTAAAATTGTGTATAATATACTACGATTTTTTGACATAAACTAGAATTTCAAAAAGTTTCATAGAATCTAATTTTGAGATAATTTTTTTGCATGGACTTCAATCATAACCTTCCCTCGTACCATATAGAAAGAATCTGAATAGTTTCGTAGCATTTTGAACAATACTCAATTTACTACGATTTTTTTGACCGAAACCAGTATAAAATTGTCTATAATATACTACGATATTTGACCGAAACTATTATTTCAAAAAGTTTCATAGAATCGAATTTTGTGAGAATTTTATTGTATGGACTTCAATCATAACCTTCCCTCGTACCATTTAGAAAGCATCTGAAAAGTTTCGTTGCATTTCGAACAATCCTCGATTTAATTTGATTTTTTGACCGAAACTAGTATAAAATTGTGTATAATATACTACGATTTTTGACCGAAACTAGTATTTCAAAAAGTTTCATAGAATCAAATTTTAAGATAGTTTTTTTGGAAGGACTTCCATCATAACCTTCCCTCGTACCATATAAAAAGCATCTGAAAACATTCGTAGCATTTCGAATAATCCTCGATTTCATTTGATTTTTTGACCGAAACTAGTATAAAATTGTGTATAATATACTACGATTTTTGACCGAAACTAGTATTTCAAAAAGTTTCATAGAATCAAATTTTAAGATAGTTTTTTTGGAAGGACTTCCATCATAACCTTCCCTCGTACCATATAGAAAGCATCTGAAAACATTCGTAGCATTTCGAATAATCCTCGATTTAATTTGATTTTTTGACCGAAATAGTATAAAATTGTGTATAATATACTACGATTTTTGACCGAAACTAGTATTTCAAAAAGTTTCATAGAATCGAATTTTGAGATAGTTTTTTTGGATGGACTTCCATCATAACCTTCCCTCGTACCATATAGAAAGCATCTGAAAACTTTCGTTGCATTTCGAACAATCCTCGATTTAATTTGATTTTTTGACCGAAACTAGTATAAAATTGTGTATAATATACTACGATTTTTGACCGAAACTAGTATTTCAAAAAGTTTCATAGAATCGAATTTTGAGCTAATTTTTTGGATGGACTTTCATCATAACCTTCCCTCGTACCATATAGAAAGCATCTGAAAAGTTTCGTTGCATTTCGAACAATCCTCGATTTAATTTGATTTTTTGACCGAAACTAGTATAAAATTGTGTATAATATACTACGATTTTTGCCCGAAACTAGTAGTTCAAAAAGTTTCATAGAATCATATTTTGAGATAACTTTTTGCATGGACTTCCATCATAACCTTTCCTCTTACCATATAGAAAGGATCTGAATAGTTTCGTACGATTTCGAACAATCCTCGATTAAATTATATTTTTTGACCGAAACTAGTTAAAATTGTGTATAATATACTACGATTTTTTGACATAAACTAGAATTTCAAAAAGTTTCATAGAATCTAATTTTGAGATAATTTTTTTGCATGGACTTCAATCATAACCTTCCCTCGTACCATATAGAAAGAATCTGAATAATTTCGTAGCATTTTGAACAATACTCGATTTACTACGATTTTTTTGACCGAAACCAGTATAAAATTGTCTATAATATGCTACGATATTTGACCGAAACTAGTATTTCAAAAAGTTTCATAGAATCGAATTTTGAGAGAATTTTATTGTATGGACTTCCATCATAACCTTCCCTCGTACCATATAGAAAGCATCTGAAAAGTTTCGTTGCATTTCGAACAATCCTCGATTTAATTTGATTTTTTGACCGAAACTAGTATAAAATTGTGTATAATATACTTCGATTTTTGACCGAAACTAGTATTTCAAAAAGTTTCATAGAATCAAATTTTAAGATAGTTTTTTTGGAAGGACTTCCATCATAACCTTCCCTCGTACCATATAGAAAGCATCTGAAAACATTCGTAGCATTTCGAATAATCCTCGATTTAATTTGATTTTTTGACCGAAATAGTATAAAATTGTGTATAATATACTACGATTTTTGCCCGTAACTAGTATTTCAAAAAGTTTCATAGAATCGAATTTTGAGATAGTTTTTTTGGATGGACTTCCATCATAACCTTCCCTCGTACCATATAGAAAGCATCTGAAAACTTTCGTTGCATTTCGAACAATCCTCGATTTAATTTGATTTTTTGACCGAAACTAGTATAAAATTGTGTATAATATACTACGATTTTTGACCGAAACTAGTATTTCAAAAAGTTTCATAGAATCGAATTTTGAGCTAATTTTTTGGATGGACTTCCATCATAACCTTCCCTCGTACCATATAGAAAGCATCTGAAAAGTTTCGTTGCATTTCGAACAATCCTCGATTTAATTTGATTTTTTGACCGAAACTAGTATAAAATTGTGTATAATATACTACGATTTTTGCCCGAAACTAGTAGTTCAAAAAGTTTCATAGAATCATATTTTGAGATAACTTTTTGCATGGACTTCCATCATAACCTTTCCTCTTACCATATAGAAAGGATCTGAATAGTTTCGTACCATTTCGAACAATCCTCGATCAAATTATATTTTTTGACCGAAACTAGTTAAAATTGTGTATAATATACTACGATTTTTTGACATAAACTAGAATTTCAAAAAGTTTCATAGAATCTAATTTTGAGATAATTTTTTTGCATGGACTTCAATCATAACCTTCCCTCGTACCATATAGAAAGAATCTGAATAGTTTCGTAGCATTTTGAACAATACTCAATTTACTACGATTTTTTTGACCGAAACCAGTATAAAATTGTCTATAATATACTACGATATTTGACCGAAACTATTATTTCAAAAAGTTTCATAGAATCGAATTTTGTGAGAATTTTATTGTATGGACTTCAATCATAACCTTCCCTCGTACCATATAGAAAGCATCTGAAAAGTTTCGTTGCATTTCGAACAATCCTCGATTTAATTTGATTTTTTGACCGAAACTAGTATAAAATTGTGTATAATATACTACGATTTTTGACCGAAACTAGTATTTCAAAAAGTTTCATAGAATCAAATTTTAAGATAGTTTTTTTGGAAGGACTTCCATCATAACCTTCCCTCGTACCATATAAAAAGCATCTGAAAACATTCGTAGCATTTCGAATAATCCTCGATTTCATTTGATTTTTTGACCGAAACTAGTATAAAATTGTGTATAATATACTACGATTTTTGACCGAAACTAGTATTTCAAAAAGTTTCATAGAATCAAATTTTAAGATAGTTTTTTTGGAAGGACTTCCATCATAACCTTCCCTCGTACCATATAGAAAGCATCTGAAAACATTCGTAGCATTTCGAATAATCCTCGATTTAATTTGATTTTTTGACCGAAATAGTATAAAATTGTGTATAATATACTACGATTTTTGACCGAAACTAGTATTTCAAAAAGTTTCATAGAATCGAATTTTGAGATAGTTTTTTTGGATGGACTTCCATCATAACCTTCCCTCGTACCATATAGAAAGCATCTCAAAACTTTCGTTGCATTTCGAACAATCCTCGATTTAATTTGATTTTTTGACCGAAACTAGTATAAAATTGTGTATAATATACTACGATTTTTGACCGAAACTAGTATTTCAAAAAGTTTCATAGAATCGAATTTTGAGCTAATTTTTTGGATGGACTTCCATCATAACCTTCCCTCGTACCATATAGAAAGCATCTGAAAAGTTTCGTTGCATTTCGAACAATCCTCGATTTAATTTGATTTTTTGACCGAAACTAGTATAAAATTCTGTATAATATACTACGATTTTTGCCCGAAACTAGTAGTTCAAAAAGTTTCATAGAATCATATTTTGAGATAACTTTTTGCATGGACTTCCATCATAACCTTTCCTCTTACCATATAGAAAGGATCTGAATAGTTTCGTACCATTTCGAACAATCCTCGATCAAATTATATTTTTTGACCGAAACTAGTTAAAATTGTGTATAATATACTACGATTTTTTGACATAAACTAGAATTTCAAAAAGTTTCATAGAATCTAATTTTGAGATAATTTTTTTGCATGGACTTCAATCATAACCTTCCCTCGTACCATATAGAAAGAATCTGAATAGTTTCGTAGCATTTTGAACAATACTCAATTTACTACGATTTTTTTGACCGAAACCAGTATAAAATTGTCTATAATATACTACGATATTTGACCGAAACTATTATTTCAAAAAGTTTCATAGAATCGAATTTTGTGAGAATTTTATTGTATGGACTTCAATCATAACCTTCCCTCGTACCATATAGAAAGCATCTGAAAAGTTTCGTTGCATTTCGAACAATCCTCGATTTAATTTGATTTTTTGACCGAAACTAGTATAAAATTGTGTATAATATACTACGATTTTTGACCGAAACTAGTATTTCAAAAAGTTTCATAGAATCAAATTTTAAGATATTTTTTTGGAAGGACTTCCATCATAACCTTCCCTCGTACCATATAAAAAGCATCTGAAAACATTCGTAGCATTTCGAATAATCCTCGATTTAATTTGATTTTTTGACCGAAACTAGTATAAAATTGTGTATAATATACTACGATTTTTGACCGAAACTAGTATTTCAAAAAGTTTCATAGAATCAAATTTTAAGATAGTTTTTTTGGAAGGACTTCCATCATAACCTTCCCTCGTACCATATAGAAAGCATCTGAAAACATTCGTAGCATTTCGAATAATCCTCGATTTAATTTGATTTTTTGACCGAAATAGTATAAAATTGTGTATAATATACTACGATTTTTGACCGAAACTAGTATTTCAAAAAGTTTCATAGAATCGAATTTTGAGATAGTTTTTTTGGATGGACTTCCATCATAACCTTCCCTCGTACCATATAGAAAGCATCTGAAAACTTTCGTTGCATTTCGAACAATCCTCGATTTAATTTGATTTTTTGACCGAAACTAGTATAAAATTGTGTATAATATACTACGATTTTTGACCGAAACTAGTATTTCAAAAAGTTTCATAGAATCGAATTTTGAGCTAATTTTTTGGATGGACTTCCATCATAACCTTCCCTCGTACCATATAGAAAGCATCTGAAAAGTTTCGTTGCATTTCGAACAATCCTCGATTTAATTTGATTTTTTGACCGAAACTAGTATAAAATTGTGTATAATATACTACGATTTTTGCCCGAAACTAGTAGTTCAAAAAGTTTCATAGAATCATATTTTGAGATAACTTTTTGCATGGACTTCCATCATAACCTTTCCTCTTACCATATAGAAAGGATCTGAATAGTTTCGTACGATTTCGAACAATCCTCGATTAAATTATATTTTTTGACCGAAACTAGTTAAAATTGTGTATAATATACTACGATTTTTTGACATAAACTAGAATTTCAAAAAGTTTCATAGAATCTAATTTTGAGATAATTTTTTTGCATGGACTTCAATCATAACCTTCCCTCGTACCATATAGAAAGAATCTGAATAATTTCGTAGCATTTTGAACAATACTCGATTTACTACGATTTTTTTGACCGAAACCAGTATAAAATTGTCTATAATATGCTACGATATTTGACCGAAACTAGTATTTCAAAAAGTTTCATAGAATCGAATTTTGAGAGAATTTTATTGTATGGACTTCCATCATAACCTTCCCTCGTACCATATAAAAAGCATCTGAAAACATTCGTAGCATTTCGAACAATCCTCGATTTAATTTGATTTTTTGACCGAAACTAGTATAAAATTGTGTATAATATACTACGATTTTTGACCGAAACTAGTATTTCAAAAAGTTTCATAGAATCAAATTTTAAGATAGTTTTTTTGGAAGGACTTCCATCATAACCTTCCCTCGTACCATATAGAAAGCATCTGAAAACATTCGTAGCATTTCGAATAATCCTCGATTTAATTTGATTTTTTGACCGAAATAGTATAAAATTGTGTATAATATACTACGATTTTTGCCCGAAACTAGTATTTCAAAAAGTTTCATAGAATCGAATTTTGAGATAGTTTTTTTGGATGGACTTCCATCATAACCTTCCCTCGTACCATATAGAAAGCATCTGAAAACTTTCGTTGCATTTCGAACAATCCTCGATTTAATTTGATTTTTTGACCGAAACTAGTATAAAATTGTGTATAATATACTACGATTTTTGACCGAAACTAGTATTTCTAAAAATTTCATAGAATCGAATTTTGAGATAATTTTTTGGATGGACTTCCATCATAACCTTCCCTCGTACCATATAGAAAGCATCTGAAAAGTTTCGTTGCATTTCGAACAATCCTCGATTTAATTTGATTTTTTGACCGAAACTAGTATAAAATTGTGTATAATATACTACGATTTTTGCCCGAAACTAGTAGTTCAAAAAGTTTCATAGAATCATATTTTGAGATAACTTTTTGCATGGACTTCCATCATAACCTTTCCTCTTACCATATAGAAAGGATCTGAATAGTTTCGTACCATTTCGAACAATCCTCGATTAAATTATATTTTTTGACCGAAACTAGTTAAAATTGTGTATAATATACTACGATTTTTTGACATAAACTAGAATTTCAAAAAGTTTCATAGAATCTAATTTTGAGATAATTTTTTTGCATGGACTTCAATCATAACCTTCCCTCGTACCATATAGAAAGAATTTGAATAGATTCGTAGCAGTTTGAACAATACTCGATTTACTACGATTTTTTTGAACGAAACCAGTATAAAATTGTCTATAATATACTACGATATTTGACCGAAACTAGTATTTCAAAAAGTTTCATAGAATCGAATTTTGAGAGAATTTTATTGTATGGACTTCCATCATAACCTTCCCTCGTACCATATAGAAAGCATCTGAAAAGTTTCGTTGCATTTCGAACAATCCTCGATTTAATTTGATTTTTTGACCGAAACTAGTATAAAATTGTGTATAATATACTACGATTTTTGACCGTAACTAGTATTTCAAAAAGTTTCATAGAATCAAATTTTAAGATAGTTTTTTTGGAAGGACTTCCATCATAACCTTCCCTCGTACCATATAAAAAGCATCTGAAAACATTCGTAGCATTTCGAATAATCCTCGATTTAATTTGATTTTTTGACCGAAACTAGTATAAAATTGTGTATAATATACTACGATTTTTGACCGAAACTAGTATTTCAAAAAGTTTCATAGAATCAAATTTTAAGATAGTGTTTTTGGAAGGACTTCCATCATAACCTTCCCTCGTACCATATAGAAAGCATCTGAAAACATTCGTAGCATTTCGAATAATCCTCGATTTAATTTGATTTTTTGACCGAAATAGTATAAAATTGTGTATAATATACTACGATTTTTGACCGAAACTAGTATTTCAAAAAGTTTCATAGAATCGAATTTTGAGATAGTTTTTTTGGATGGACTTCCATCATAACCTTCCCTCGTACCATATAGAAAGCATCTGAAAACTTTCGTTGCATTTCGAACAATCCTCGATTTAATTTGATTTTTTGACCGAAACTAGTATAAAATTGTGTATAATATACTACGATTTTTGACCGAAACTAGAATTTCTAAAAGTTTCATAGAATCGAATTTTGAGATAATTTTTTGGATGGACTTCCATCATAACCTTCCCTCGTACCATATAGAAAGCATCTGAAAAGTTTCGTTGCATTTCGAACAATCCTCGATTTAATTTGATTTTTTGACCGAAACTAGTATAAAATTGTGTATAATATACTACGATTTTTGCCCGAAACTAGTAGTTCAAAAAGTTTCATAGAATCATATTTTGAGATAACTTTTTGCATGGACTTCCATCATAACCTTTCCTCTTACCATATAGAAAGGATCTGAATAGTTTCGTACGATTTCGAACAATCCTCGATTAAATTATATTTTTTGACCGAAACTAGTTAAAATTGTGTATAATATACTACGATTTTTTGACATAAACTAGAATTTCAAAAAGTTTCATAGAATCTAATTTTGAGATAATTTTTTTGCATGGACTTCAATCATAACCTTCCCTCGTACCATATAGAAAGAATTTGAATAGTTTCGTAGCAGTTTGAACAATACTCGATTTACTACGATTTTTTTGACCGAAACCAGTATAAAATTGTCTATAATATGCTACGATATTTGACCGAAACTAGTATTTCAAAAAGTTTCATAGAATCGAATTTTGAGAGAATTTTATTGTATGGACTTCCATCATAACCTTCCCTCGTACCATATAGAAAGCATCTGAAAAGTTTCGTTGCATTTCAAACAATCCTCGATTTAATTTGATTTTTTGACCGAAACTAGTATAAAATTGTGTATAATATACTACGATTTTTGACCGAAACTAGTATTTCAAAAAGTTTCATAGAATCAAATTTTAAGATAGTTTTTTTGGAAGGACTTCCATCATAACCTTCCCTCGTACCATATAGAAAGCATCTGAAAACATTCGTAGCATTTCGAATAATCCTCGATTTAATTTGATTTTTTGACCGAAATAGTATAAAATTGTGTATAATATACTACGATTTTTGCCCGAAACTAGTATTTCAAAAAGTTTCATAGAATCGAATTTTGAGATAGTTTTTTTGGATGGACTTCCATCATAACCTTCCCTCGTACCATATAGAAAGCATCTGAAAACTTTCGTTGCATTTCGAACAATCCTCGATTTAATTTGATTTTTTGACCGAAACTAGTATAAAATTGTGTATAATATACTACGATTTTTTGACCGAAACTAGTATTTCAAAAAGTTTCATAGAATCGAATTTTGAGATAATTTTTTGGATGGACTTCCATCATAACCTTCCCTCGTACCATATAGAAAGCATCTGAAAAGTTTCGTTGCATTTCGAACAATCCTCGATTTAATTTAATTTTTTGACCGAAACTAGTATAAAATTGTGTATAATATACTACGATGTTTGCCCGAAACTAGTAGTTCAAAAAGTTTCATAGAATCATATTTTGAGATAACTTTTTGCATGGACTTCCATCATAACCTTTCCTCTTACCATATAGAAAGGATCTGAATAGTTTCGTACCATTTCGAACAATCCTCGATTAAATTATATTTTTTGACCGAAACTAGTTAAAATTGTGTATAATATACTACGATTTTTTGACATAAACTAGAATTTCAAAAAGTTTCATAGAATCTAATTTTGAGATAATTTTTTTGCATGGACTTCAATCATAACCTTCCCTCGTACCATATAGAAAGAATCTGAATAGTTTCGTAGCATTTTGAACAATACTCAATTTACTACAATTTTTTTGACCGAAACCAGTATAAAATTGTCTATAATATACTACGATATTTGACCGAAACTATTATTTCAAAAAGTTTCATAGAATCGAATTTTGAGAGAATTTTATTGTATGGACTTCAATCATAACCTTCCCTCGTACCATATAGAAAGCATCTGAATAGTTTCGTTGCATTTCGAACAATCCTCGATTTAATTTGATTTTTTGACCCAAACTAGTATAAAATTGTGTATAATATACTACGATTTTTGACCGAAACTAGTATTTCAAAAAGTTTCATAGAATCAAATTTTAAGATAGTTTTTTTGGAAGGACTTCCATCATAACCTTCCCTCGTACCATATAGAAAGCATCTGAAAACATTCGTAGCATTTCGAATAATCCTCGATTTAATTTGATTTTTTGACCGAAATAGTATAAAATTGTGTATAATATACTACGATTTTTGCCCGAAACTAGTATTTCAAAAAGTTTCATAGAATCGAATTTTGAGATAGTTTTTTTGGATGGACTTCCATCATAACCTTCCCTCGTACCATATAGAAAGCATCTGAAAACTTTCGTTGCATTTCGAACAATCCTCGATTTAAAATTCCATCATAACCTTCCCTCGTACCATATAGAAAGCATCTGAAAACATTCGTAGCATTTCGAATAATCCTCGATTTACTACGATTTTTTTGACCGAAACCAGTATAAAATTGTCTATAATATACTACGATATTTGACCCAAACTAGTATTTCAAAAAGTTTCATAGAATCGAATTTTGAGAGAATTTTATTGTATGGACTTCCATCATAACCTTCCCTCGTACCATATAGAAAGCATCTGAAAAGTTTCGTTGCATTTCGAACAATCCTCGATTTAATTTGATTTTTTGACCGAAACTAGTATAAAATTGTGTATAATATACTACGATTTTTGACCGAAACTAGTATTTCAAAAAGTTTCATAGAATCAAATTTTAAGATAGTTTTTTTGGAAGGACTTCCATCATAACCTTCCCTCGTACCATATAGAATGCATCTGAAAACATTCGTAGCATTTCGAACAATCCTCGGTTTACTAGGATTTTTTCACCGAAACTATTATAAAATTGTGTATAATATACTACGATTTTGGACCGAAACTAGTATTTCAACAAGTTTCATAGAATCGAATTTTGAGATAATTTTTTTGGATGGACTTCCATCATAACCTTCCCTCGTACCATATAAAAAGCATCTGAGAAGTTTCGTTGCATTTCAAACAATCCTCGATTTAATTTGATTTTTTGACCGAAACTAGTATAAAATTGTGTATAATATACTACGATTTTTGACCGAAACTAGTATTTCAAAAAGTTTCATAGAATCAAATTTTAAGATAGTTTTTTTGGAAGGACTTCCATCATAACCTTCCCTCGTACCATATAGAAAGCATCTGAAAACATTCGTAGCATTTCGAATAATCCTCGATTTAATTTGATTTTTTGACCGAAACTAGTATAAAATTGTGTATAATATACTACGATTTTGGACCGAAACTAGTATTTCAAAAAGTTTCATAGAATCGAATTTTGAGATAGTTTTTTTGGATGGACTTCCATCATAACCTTCCCTCGTACCATATAGAAAGCATCTGAAAACTTTCGTTGCATTTCGAACAATCCTCGATTTAATTTGATTTTTTGACCGAAACTAGTATAAAATTGTGTATAATATACTACGATTTTTGCCCGAAACTAGTAGTTCAAAAAGTTTCATAGAATCATATTTTGAGATAACTTTTTGCATGGACTTCCATCATAACCTTTCCTCTTACCATATAGAAAGGATCTGAATAGTTTCGTACCATTTCGAACAATCCTCGATTAAATTATATTTTTTGACCGAAACTAGTTAAAATTGTGTATAATATACTACAATTTTTTGACATAAACTAGAATTTCAAAAAGTTTCATAGAATCTAATTTTGAGATAATTTTTTTGCATGGACTTCAATCATAACCTTCCCTCGTACCATATAGAAAGAATCTGAATAGTTTCGTAGCATTTTGAACAATACTCGATTTACTACGATTTTTTTGACCGAAACCAGTATAAAATTGTCTATAATATACTACGATATTTGACCCAAACTAGTATTTCAAAAAGTTTCATAGAATCGAATTTTGAGAGAATTTTATTGTATGGACTTCCATCATAACCTTCCCTCGTACCATATAGAAAGCATCTGAAAAGTTTCGTTGCATTTCGAACAATCCTCGATTTAATTTGATTTTTTGACCGAAACTAGTATAAAATTGTGTATAATATACTACGATTTTTGACCGAAACTAGTATTTCAAAAAGTTTCATAGAATCAAATTTTAAGATAGTTTTTTTGGAAGGACTTCCATCATAACCTTCCCTCGTACCATATAGAATGCATCTGAAAACATTCGTAGCATTTCGAACAATCCTCGGTTTACTAGGATTTTTTCACCGAAACTATTATAAAATTGTGTATAATATACTACGATTTTGGACCGAAACTAGTATTTCAACAAGTTTCATAGAATCGAATTTTGAGATAATTTTTTTGGATGGACTTCCATCATAACCTTCCCTCGTACCATATAAAAAGCATCTGAGAAGTTTCGTTGCATTTCAAACAATCCTCGATTTAATTTGATTTTTTGACCGAAACTAGTATAAAATTGTGTATAATATACTACGATTTTTGACCGAAACTAGTATTTAAAAAAGTTTCATAGAATCAAATTTTAAGATAGTTTTTTTGGAAGGACTTCCATCATAACCTTCCCTCGTACCATATAGAAAGCATCTGAAAACATTCGTAGCATTTCGAATAATCCTCGATTTAATTTGATTTTTTGACCGAAACTAGTATAAAATTGTGTATAATATACTACGATTTTGGACCGAAACTAGTATTTCAAAAAGTTTCATAGAATCGAATTTTGAGATAGTTTTTTTGGATGGACTTCCATCATAACCTTCCCTCGTACCATATAGAAAGCATCTGAAAACTTTCGTTGCATTTCGAACAATCCTCGATTTAATTTGATTTTTTGACCGAAACTAGTATAAAATTGTGTATAATATACTACGATTTTTGACCGAAACTAGTATTTCAAAAAGTTTCATAGAATCGAATTTTGAGATAATTTTTTGGATGGACTTCCATCATAACCTTCCCTCGTACCATATAGAAAGCATCTGAAAAGTTTCGTTGCATTTCGAACAATCCTCGATTTAATTTGATTTTTTGACCGAAACTAGTATAAAATTGTGTATAATATACTACGATTTTTGCCCGAAACTAGTAGTTCAAAAAGTTTCATAGAATCATATTTTGAGATATCTTTTTGCATGGACTTCCATCATAACCTTTCCTCTTACCATATAGAAAGGATCTGAATAGTTTCGTACCATTTCGAACAATCCTCGACTAAATTATATTTTTTGACCAAAACTAGTTAAAATTGTGTATAATATACTACGATTTTTTGACATAAACTAGAATTTCAAAATTTTTCATAGAATCTAATTTTGAGATAGTTTTTTTGCATGGACTTCAATCATAACCTTCCCTCGTACCATATAGAAAGAATCTGAATAGTTTCGTAGCATTTTGAACAATACTCGATTTACAACGATTTTTTTGACCGAAACCAGTATAAAATTGTCTATAATATACTACGATATTTGACCGAAACTAATATTTCAAAAAGTTTCATAGAATCGAATTTTGAGAGAATTTTATTGTATGGACTTCCATCATAACCTTCCCTCGTACCATATAGAAAGCATCTGCAAAGTTTCGTTGCATTTCGAACAATCCTCGATTTAATTTGATTTTTTGACCGAAACTAGTATAAAATTGTGTATAATATACTACGATTTTTGACCGAAACTAGTATTTCAAAAAGTTTCATAGAATCAAATTTTAAGATAGTTTTTTTGGAAGGACTTCCATCATAACCATCCCTCGTACCATATAGAATGCATCTGAAAACATTCGTAGCATTTCGAACAATCCTCGGTTTACTAGGATTTTTTCACCGAAACTATTATAAAATTGTGTATATACTACGATTTTGGACCGAAACTAGTATTTCAACAAGTTTCATTGAATCGAATTTTGAGATAATTTTTTTGGATGGACTTCCATCATAACCTTCCCTTGTACCATATAAAAAGCATCTGAAAATTTTCGTTGCATTTCGAACAATCCTCGATTTTATTTGATTTTTTGACTGAAACTAGTATAAAATTGTGTATAATATACTACGATTTTTGACCGAAACTAGTATTTCAAAAAGTTTCATAGAATCGAATTTTGAGATAATTTTTTGGATGGACTTCCATCATAACCTTCCCTCGTACCATATAGAAAGCATCTGAAAAGTTTCGTTGCATTTCGAACAATCCTCGATTTAATTTGATTTTTTGACCGAAACTAGTATAAAATTGTGTATAATATACTACGATTTTTGCCCGAAACTAGTAGTTCAAAAAGTTTCATAGAATCATATTTTGAGATAACTTTTTGCATGGACTTCCATCATAACCTTTCCTCTTACCATATAGAAAGGATCTGAATAGTTTCGTACCATTTCGAACAATCCTCGATTAAATTATATTTTTTGACCGAAACTAGTTAAAATTGTGTATAATATACTACAATTTTTTGACATAAACTAGAATTTCAAAAAGTTTCATAGAATCTAATTTTGAGATAATTTTTTTGCATGGACTTCAATCATAACCTTCCCTCGTACCATATAGAAAGAATCTGAATAGTTTCGTAGCATTTTGAACAATACTCGATTTACTACGATTTTTTTGACCGAAACCAGTATAAAATTGTCTATAATATACTACGATATTTGACCCAAACTAGTATTTCAAAAAGTTTCATAGAATCGAATTTTGAGAGAATTTTATTGTATGGACTTCCATCATAACCTTCCCTCGTACCATATAGAAAGCATCTGAAAAGTTTCGTTGCATTTCGAACAATCCTCGATTTAATTTGATTTTTTGACCGAAACTAGTATAAAATTGTGTATAATATTCTACGATTTTTGACCGAAACTAGTATTTCAAAAAGTTTCATAGAATCAAATTTTAAGATAGTTTTTTTGGAAGGACTTCCATCATAACCTTCCCTCGTACCATATAGAATGCATCTGAAAACATTCGTAGCATTTCGAACAATCCTCGGTTTACTAGGATTTTTTCACCGAAACTATTATAAAATTGTGTATAATATACTACGATTTTGGACCGAAACTAGTATTTCAACAAGTTTCATAGAATCGAATTTTGAGATAATTTTTTTGGATGGACTTCCATCATAACCTTCCCTCGTACCATATAAAAAGCATCTGAGAAGTTTCGTTGCATTTCAAACAATCCTCGATTTAATTTGATTTTTTGACCGAAACTAGTATAAAATTGTGTATAATATACTACGATTTTTGACCGAAACTAGTATTTCAAAAAGTTTCATAGAATCAAATTTTAAGATAGTTTTTTTGGAAGGACTTCCATCATAACCTTCCCTCGTACCATATAGAAAGCATCTGAAAACATTCGTAGCATTTCGAATAATCCTCGATTTAATTTGATTTTTTGACCGAAACTAGTATAAAATTGTGTATAATATACTACGATTTTGGACCGAAACTAGTATTTCAAAAAGTTTCATAGAATCAAATTTTAAGATAGTTTTTTTGGAAGGACTTCCATCATAACCTTCCCTCGTACCATATAGAATGCATCTGAAAACATTCGTAGCATTTCGAACAATCCTCGGTTTACTAGGATTTTTTCACCGAAACTATTATAAAATTGTGTATATACTACGATTTTGGACCGAAACTAGTATTTCAACAAGTTTCATTGAATCGAATTTTGAGATAATTTTTTTGGATGGACTTCCATCATAACCTTCCCTTGTACCATATAAAAAGCATCTGAAAATTTTCGTTGCATTTCGAACAATCCTCGATTTAATTTGATTTTTTGACTGAAACTAGTATAAAATTGTGTATAATATACTACGATTTTTGACCGAAACTAGTATTTCAAAAAGTTTCATAGAATCGAATTTTGAGATAATTTTTTGGATGGACTTCCATCATAACCTTCCCTCGTACCATATAGAAAGCATCTGAAAAGTTTCGTTGCATTTCGAACAATCCTCGATTTAATTTGATTTTTTGACCGAAACTAGTATAAAATTGTGTATAATATACTACGATTTTTGCCCGAAACTAGTAGTTCAAAAAGTTTCATAGAATCATATTTTGAGATAACTTTTTGCATGGACTTCCATCATAACCTTTCCTCTCACCATATAGAAAGGATCTGAATAGTTTCGTACCATTTCGAACAATCCTCGATTAAATTATATTTTTTGACCGAAACTAGTTAAAATTGTGTATAATATACTACGATTTTTTGACATAAACTAGAATTTCAAAAAGTTTCATAGAATCTAATTTTGAGATAATTTTTTTGCATGGACTTCAATCATAACCTTCCCTCGTACCATATAGAAAGAATCTGAATAGTTTCGTAGCAGTTTGAACAATACTCGATTTACTACGATTTTTTTGACCGAAACCAGTATAAAATTGTCTATAATATACTACGATATTTGACCGAAACTAGTATTTCAAAAAGCTTCATAGAATCAAATTTTAAGATAGTTTTTTTGGAAGGACTTCCATCATAACCTTCCCTCGTACCATATAGAAAGCATCTGAAAACATTCGTAGCATTTCGAATAATCCTCGATTTAATTTGATATTTTGACCGAAACTAGTATAAAATTGTGTATAATATACTACGATTTTTGACCGAAACTAGTATTTCAAAAAGTTTCATAGAATCGAATTTTGAGATAGTTTTTTTGGATGGACTTCCATCATAACCTTCCCCCGTACCATATAGAAAGCATCTGAAAACGTTCGTTGCATTTCGAACAATCCTCGATTTAATTTGATTTTTTGACCGAAACTAGTATAAAATTGTGTATAATATACTACGATTTTTGACCGAAACTAGTATTTCAAAAAGTTTCATAGAATTGAATTTTGAGATAATTTTTTGGATGGACTTCCATCATAACCTTACCTCGTACCATATAGAAAGCATCTGAAAAGTTTCGTTGCATTTCGAACAATCCTCGATTTAATTTGATTTTTTGACCGAAACTAGTATAAAATTGTGTATAATATACTACGATTTTTGCCCGAAACTAGGAGTTCAAAAAGATTCATAGAATCATATTTTGAGATATCTTTTTGCATGGACTTCCATCATAAACTTTCCTCTTACCATATAGAAAGGATCTGAATAGTTTCGTACCATTTCGAACAATCCTCGATTAAATTATATTTTTTGACCAAAACTAGTTAAAATTGTGTATAATATACTACGATTTTTTGACATAAACTAGAATTTCAAAAAGTTTCATAGAATCTAATTTTGAGATAGTTTTTTTGCATGGACTTCAATCATAACCTTCCCTCGTACCATATAGAAAGAATCTGAATAGTTTCGTAGCATTTTGAACAATACTCGATTTACAACGATTTTTTTGACCGAAACCAGTATAAAATTGTCTATAATATACTACGATATTTGACCGAAACTAGTATTTCAAAAAGTTTCATAGAATCGAATTTTGAGAGAATTTTATTGTATGGACTTCCATCATAACCGTCCCTCGTACCATATAGAAAGCATCTGAAAAGTTTCGTTGCATTTCGAACAATCCTCGATTTAATTTGATTTTTTGACCGAAACTAGTATAAAATTGTGTATAATATACTACGATTTTTGACCGAAACTAGTATTTCAAAAAGTTTCATAGAATCAAATTTTAAGATAGTTTTTTTGGAAGGACTTCCATCATAACCTTCCCTCGTACCATATAGAATGCATCTGAAAACATTCGTAGCATTTCGAACAATCCTCGGTTTACTAGGATTTTTTCACCAAAACTATTATAAAATTGTGTATATACTACGATTTTTGACCGAAACTAGTATTTCAAAAAGTTTCATAGAATCGAATTTTGAGATAATTTTTTGGATGGACTTCCATCATAACCTTACCTCGTACCATATAGAAAGCATCTGAAAAGTTTCGTTGCATTTCGAACAATCCTCGATTTAATTTGATTTTTTGACCGAAACTAGTATAAAATTGTGTATAATATACTACGATTTTTGCCCGAAACTAGTAGTTCAAAAAGTTTCATAGAATCGTATTTTGAGATAACTTTTTGCATGGACTTCCATCATAACCTTTCCTCTTACCATATAGAAAGGATCTGAATAGTTTCGTACCATTTCGAACAATCCTCGATTAAATTATATTTTTTGACCGAAACTAGTTAAAATTGTGTATAATATACTACGATTTTTTGACATAAACTAGAATTTCAAAAAGTTTCATAGAATCTAATTTTGAGATACTTTTTTTGCATGGACTTCAATCATAACCTTCCCTCGTACCATATAGAAAGAATATGAATAGTTTCGTAGCAGTTTGAACAATACTCGATTTACTACGATTTTTTTGACCGAAACCAGTATAAAATTGTCTATAATATACTACGATATTTGACCGAAACTAGTATTTCAAAAAGTTTCATAGAATCGAATTTTGAGAGAATTTTATTGTATGGACTTCCATCATAACCTTCCCTCGTACCATATAGAAAGCATCTGAAAAGTTTCGTTGCATTTCGAACAATCCTCGATTTAATTTGATTTTTTGACCGAAACTAGTATAAAATTGTGTATAATATACTACGATTTTTGCCCGAAACTAGGAGTTCAAAAAGATTCATAGAATCATATTTTGAGATATCTTTTTGCATGGACTTCCATCATAACCTTTCCTCTTACCATATAGAAAGGATCTGAATAGTTTCGTACCATTTCGAACAATCCTCGATTAAATTATATTTTTTGACCAAAACTAGTTAAAATTGTGTATAATATACTACGATTTTTTGACATAAACTAGAATTTCAAAAAGTTTCATAGAATCTAATTTTGAGATAGTTTTTTTGCATGGACTTCAATCATAACCTTCCCTCGTACCATATAGAAAGAATCTGAATAGTTTCGTAGCATTTTGAACAATACTCGATTTACAACGATTTTTTTGACCGAAACCAGTATAAAATTGTCTATAATATACTACGATATTTGACCGAAACTAGTATTTCAAAAAGTTTCATAGAATCGAATTTTGAGAGAATTTTATTGTATGGACTTCCATCATAACCGTCCCTCGTACCATATAGAAAGCATCTGAAAAGTTTCGTTGCATTTCGAACAATCCTCGATTTAATTTGATTTTTTGACCGAAACTAGTATAAAATTGTGTATAATATACTACGATTTTTGACCGAAACTAGTATTTCAAAAAGTTTCATAGAATCGAATTTTGAGAGAATTTTATTGTATGGACTTCCATCATAACCTTCCCTCGTACCATATAGAAAGCATCTGAAAAGTTTCATTGCATTTCGAACAATCCTCGATTTAATTTGATTTTTTGACCGAAACTAGTATAAAATTGTGTATAATATACTACGATTTTTGACCGAAACTAGTATTTCAAAAAGTTTCATAGAATCAAATTTTAAGATAGTTTTTTTGGAAGGACTTCCATCATAACCTTCCCTCGTACCATATAGAAAGCATCTGAAAACATTCGTAGCATTTCAAATAATCCTCGATTTAATTTGATTTTTTGACCGAAACTAGTATAAAATTGTGTATAATATACTACGATTTTGGACCGAAACTAGTATTTCAAAAAGTTTCATAGAATCGAATTTTGAGATAGTTTTTTTGGATGGACTTCCATCATAACCTTCCCTCGTACCATATAGAAAGCATCTGAAAACTTTCGTTGCATTTCGAACAATCCTCGATTTAATTTGATTTTTTGACCGAAACTAGTATAAAATTGTGTATAATTTACTACGATTTTCGACCGAAACTAGTATTTCAAAAAGTTTCATAGAATCGAATTTTGAGATAATTTTTTGGATGGACTTCCATCATAACCTTCCCTCGTACCATATAGAAAGCATCTGAAAAGTTTCGTTGCATTTCGAACAATCCTCGATTTAATTTGATTTTTTGACCGAAACTAGTATAAAATTGTGTATAATATACTACGATTTTTGCCCGAAACTAGTAGTTCAAAAAGTTTCATAGAATCATATTTTGAGATATCTTTTTGCATGGACTTCCATCATAACCTTTCCTCTTACCATATAGAAAGGATCTGAATAGTTTCGTACCATTTCGAACAATCCTCGATTAAATTATATTTTTTGACCGAAACTAGTTAAAATTGTGTATAATATACTACGATTTTTTGACATAAACTAGAATTTCAAAAAGTTTCATAGAATCTAATTTTGAGATAATTTTTTTGCATGGACTTCAATCATAACCTTCCCTCGTACCATATAGAAAGAATCTGAATAGTTTCGTAGCAGTTTGAACAATACTCGATTTACTACGATTTTTTTGACCGAAACCAGTATAAAATTGTCTATAATATACTACGATATTTGACCGAAACTAGTATTTCAAAAAGTTTCATAGAATCAAATTTTGAGAGAATTTTATTGTATGGACTTCCATCATAACCTTCCCTCGTACCATATAGAAAGCATCTGAAAAGTTTCATTGCATTTCGAACAATCCTCGATTTAATTTGATTTTTTGACCGAAACTATGATAAAATTGTGTATAATATACTACGATTTTTGACCGAAACTAGTATTTCAAAAAGTTTCATAGAATCAAATTTTAAGATAGTTTTTTTGGAAGGACTTCCATCATAACCTTCCCTCGTACCATATAGAAAGCATCTGAAAACATTCGTAGCATTTCGAATAATCCTCGATTTAATTTGATTTTTTGACCGAAACTAGTATAAAATTGTGTATAATATACTACGATTTTGGACCGAAACTAGTATTTCAAAAAGTTTCATAGAATCGAATTTTGAGATAGTTTTTTTGGATGGACTTCCATCATAACCTTCCCTCGTACCATATAGAAAGCATCTGAAAACTTTCGTTGCATTTCGAACAATCCTCGATTTAATTTGATTTTTTGACCGAAACTAGTATAAAATTGTGTATAATATACTACGATTTTCGATCGAAACTAGTATTTCAAAAAGTTTCATAGAATCGAATTTTGAGATAATTTTTTGGATGGACTTCCATCATAACCTTCCCTCGTACCATATAGAAAGCATCTGAAAAGTTTCGTTGCATTTCGAACAAACCTCGATTTAATTTGATTTTTTGACCGAAACTAGTATAAAATTGTGTATAATATACTACGATTTTCGCCCCAAACTAGTAGTTCAAAAAGTTTCATAGAATCATATTTTGAGATATCTTTTTGCATGGACTTCCATCATAACCTTTCCTCTTACCATATAGAAAGGATCTGAATAGTTTCGTACCATTTCGAACAATCCTCGATTAAATTATATTTTTTGACCGAAACTAGTTAAAATTGTGTATAATATACTACGATTTTTTGACATAAACTAGAATTTCAAAAATTTTCATAGAATCTAATTTTGAGATAATTTTTTTGCATGGACTTCAATCATAACCTTCCCTCGTACCATATAGAAAGAATCTGAATAGTTTCGTAGCATTTTGAACAATACTCGATTTACTACGATTTTTTTGACCGAAACCAGTATAAAATTGTCTATAATATACTACGATATTTGACCGAAACTAGTATTTCAAAAAGTTTCATAGAATCGAATTTTGAGAGAATTTTATTGTATGGACTTCCATCATAACCTTCCCTCGTACCCTATAGAAAGCATCTGAAAAGTTTCGTTCCATTTCGAACAATCCTCGATTTAATTTGATTTTTTGACCGAAACTAGTATAAAATTGTGTATAATATACTACGATTTTTGACCGAAACTAGTATTTCAAAAAGTTTCATAGAATCAAATTTTAAGATAGTTTTTTTGGAAGGACTTCCATCATAACCTTCCCTCGTACCATATAGAATGCATCTGAAAATATTCGTAGCATTTCGAACAATCCTCGGTTTACTAGGATTTTTTCACCGAAACTATTATAAAATTGTGTATAATATACTACGATTTTGGACCGAAACTAGTATTTCAAAAAGTTTCATAGAATCGAATTTTGAGATAATTTTTTTGGATGGACTTCCATCATAACCTTCCCTCGTACCATATAAAAAGCATCTGAAAATTTTCGTTGCATTTCGAACAATCCTCGATTTAATTTGATTTTTTGACCGAAACTAGTATAAAATTGTGTATAATATACTACGATTTTTGACCGAAACTAGTATTTCAAAAAGTTTCATAGAATCGAATTTTGAGATAATTTTTTGGATGGACATCCATCATAACCTTCCCTCGTACCATATAGAAAGCATCTGAAAAGTTTCGTTGCATTTCGAACAATCCTCGATTTAATTTGATTTTTTGACCGAAACTAGTATAAAATTGTGTATAATATACTACGATTTTTGCCCGAAACTAGTAGTTCAAAAAGTTTCATAGAATCATATTTTGAGATAACTTTTTGCATGGACTTCCATCATAACCTTTCCTCTTACCATATAGAAAGGATCTGAATAGTTTCGTACCATTTCGAACAATCCTCGATTAAATTATATTTTTTGACCGAAACTAGTTAAAATTGTGTATAATATACTACGATTTTTTGACATAAACTAGAATTTCAAAAAGTTTCATAGAATCTAATTTTGAGATAATTTTTTTGCATGGACTTCAATCATAACCTTCCCTCGTACCATATAAAAAGAATCTTAATAGTTTCGTAGCAGTTTGAACAATACTCGATTTACTACGATTTTTTTGACCGAAACAAGTATAAAATTGTCTATAATATACTACGATATTTGACCCAAACTAGTATTTCAAAAAGTTTCATAGAATCGAATTTTGAGAGAATTTTATTGTATGGACTTCCATCATAACCTTCCCTCGTACCATATAGAAATTATCTGAAAAGTTTCGTTACACTTCGAACAATCCTCGATTTAATTTGATTTTTTGACCAAAACTAGTATATAATTGTGTATAATATACTACGTTTTTTTGACCGAAACTAGTATTTCAAAAAGTTTCATAGAATCGAATTTTAAGATAGTTTTTTTGGAAGGACTTCCATCATAACCTTCCCTCGCACCATATAGAATGCATCTGAAAACATTCGTAGCATTTCGAACAATCCTCGGTTTACTAGGATTTTTTCACCGAAACTATTATAAAATTGTGTATAATATACTACGATTTTGGACCGAAACTAGTATTTCAAAAAGTTTCATAGAATCGAATTTTGAGATAATTTTTTTGGATGGACTTCCATCATAACCTTCCCTCGTACCATATAAAAAGCATCTGAAAATTTTCGTTGCATTTCGAACAATCCTCGATTTAATTTGATTTTTTGACCGAAACTAGTATAAAATTGTGTATAATATACTACGATTTTTGACCGAAACTAGTATTTCAAAAAGTTTCATAGAATCGAATTTTGAGATAATTTTTTGGATGGACTTCCATCATAACCTTCCCTCGTACCATATAGAAAGCATCTGAAAAGTTTCGTTGCATTTCGAACAATCCTCGATTTAATTTGATTTTTTGACCGAAACTAGTATAAAATTGTGTATAATATACTACGATTTTTGCCCGAAACTAGTAGTTCAAAAAGTTTCATAGAATCATATTTTGAGATAACTTTTTGCATGGACTTCCATCATAACCTTTCCTCTTACCATATAGAAAGGATCTGAATAGTTTCGTACCATTTCGAACAATCCTCGATTAAATTATATTTTTTGACCGAAACTAGTTAAAATTGTGTATAATATACTACGATTTTTTGACATAAACTAGAATTTCAAAAAGTTTCATAGAATCTAATTTTGAGATAATTTTTTTGCATGGACTTCAATCATAACCTTCCCTCGTACCATATAGAAAGAATCTTAATAGTTTCGTAGCAGTTTGAACAATACTCGATTTACTACGATTTTTTTGACCGAAACCAGTATAAAATTGTCTATAATATACTACGATATTTGACCGAAACTAGTATTTCAAAAAGTTTCATAGAATTGAATTTTGAGAGAATTTTATTGTATGGACTTCCATCATAACCTTCCCTCGTACCATATAGAAAGCATCTGAAAAGTTTCGTTGCATTACGAACAATCCTCGATTTAATTTGATTTTTTGACCAAAACTAGTATATAATTGTGTATAATATACTACGTTTTTTGACCGAAACTAGTATTTCAAAAACTTTCATAGAATCGAATTTTAAGATAGTTTTTTTAGAAGGACTTCCATCATAACCTTCCCTCGTACCATATAGAATGCATCTGAAAACATTCGTAGCATTTCGAACAATCCTCGGTTTACTAGGATTTTTTCACCGAAACTATTATAAAATTGTGTATAATATACTACGATTTTGGACCGAAACTAGTATTTCAAAAAGTTTCATAGAATCGAATTTTGAGATAATTTTTTTGGATGGACTTCCATCATAACCTTCCCTCGTACCATATAAAAAGCATCTGAAAATTTTCGTTGCATTTCGAACAATCCTCGATTTAATTTGATTTTTTGACCGAAACTAGTATAAAATTGTGTATAATATACTACGATTTTTGCCCGAAACTAGTAGTTCAAAAAGTTTCATAGAATCATATTTTGAGATAACTTTTTGCATGGACTTCCATCATAACCTTTCCTCTTACCATATAGAAAGGATCTGAATAGTTTCGTACCATTTCGAACAATCCTCGATTAAATTATATTTTTTGACCGAAACTAGTTAAAATTGTGTATAATATACTACGATTTTTTGACATAAACTAGAATTTCAAAAAGTTTCATAGAATCTAATTTTGAGATAATTTTTTTGCATGGACTTCAATCATAACCTTCCCTCGTACCATATAGAAAGAATCTTAATAGTTTCGTAGCAGTTTGAACAATACTCGATTTACTACGATTTTTTTGACCGAAACCAGTATAAAATTGTCTATAATATACTACGATATTTGACCGAAACTAGTATTTCAAAAAGTTTCATAGAATCGAATTTTGAGAGAATTTTATTGTATGGACTTCCATCATAACCTTCCCTCGTACCATATAGAAAGCATCTGAAAAGTTTCATTGCATTTTGAACAATCCTCGATTTAATTTGATTTTTTGACCGAAACTAGTATAAAATTGTGTATAATATACTACGATTTTTGACCGAAACTAGTATTTCAAAAAGTTTCATAGAATCAAATTTTAAGATAGTTTTTTGGAAGGACTTCCATCATAACCTTCCCTCGTACCATATAGAAAGCATCTGAAAAGATTCGTAGCATTTCGAATAATCCTCGATTTAATTTGATTTTTTGACCGAAACTAGTATAAAATTGTGTATAATATACTACGATTTTTGACCGAAACTAGTATTTCAAAAAGTTTCATAGAATCGAATTTTGAGATAATTTTTTGGATGGACTTCCATCATAACCTTCCCTCGTACCATATAGAAAGCATCTGAAAAGTTTCGTTGCATTTCGAACAATCCTCGATTTAATTTGATTTTTTGACCGAAACTAGTATAAAATTGTGTATAATATACTACGATTTTTGCCCGAAACTAGTAGTTCAAAAAGTTTCATAGAATCATATTTTGAGATAACTTTTTGCATGGAATTCCATCATAACCTTTCCTCTTACCATATAGAAAGGATCTGAATAGTTTCGTACCATTTCGAACAATCCTCGATTAAATTATATTTTTTGACCGAAACTAGTTAAAATTGTGTATAATATACTACGATTTTTTGACATAAACTAGAATTTCAAAAAGTTTCATAGAATCTAATTTTGAGATAATTTTTTTGCATGGACTTCAATCATAACCTTCCCTCGTACCATATAGAAAGAATCTGAATAGTTTCGTAGCAGTTTGAACAATACTCGATTTACTACGATTTTTTTGACCGAAACCAGTATAAAATTGTCTATAATATACTACGATATTTGACCGGAACTAGTATTTCAAAAAGTTTCATAGAATTGAATTTTGAGAGAATTTTATTGTATGGACTTCCATCATAACCTTCCCTCGTACCATATAGAAAACATCTGAAAAGTTTCGTTGCATTACGAACAATCCTCGATTTAATTTGATTTTTTGACCAAAACTAGTATATAATTGTGTATAATATACTACGTTTTTTGACCGAAACTAGTATTTCAAAAAGTTTCATAGAATCGAATTTTAAGATAGTTTTTTTAGAAGGACTTCCATCATAACCTTCCCTCGTACCATATAGAATGCATCTGAAAACATTCGTAGCATTTCGAACAATCCTCGGTTTACTAGGATTTTTTCACCGAAACTATTATAAAATTGTGTATAATATACTACGATTTTGGACCGAAACTAGTATTTCAAAAAGTTTCATAGAATCGAATTTTGAGATAATTTTTTTGGATGGACTTCCATCATAACCTTCCCTCGTACCATATAAAAAGCATCTGAAAATTTTCGTTGCATTTCGAACAATCCTCGATTTAATTTGATTTTTTGACCGAAACTAGTATAAAATTGTGTATAATATACTACGATTTTTGCCCGAAACTAGTAGTTCAAAAAGTTTCATAGAATCATATTTTGAGATAACTTTTTGCATGGACTTCCATCATAACCTTTCCTCTTACCATATAGAAAGGATCTGAATAGTTTCGTACC
This sequence comes from Lathyrus aphaca, assembly GCA_963966055.1. Classification (NCBI taxonomy): domain Eukaryota; kingdom Viridiplantae; phylum Streptophyta; class Magnoliopsida; order Fabales; family Fabaceae; genus Lathyrus; species Lathyrus aphaca. Next base: position 44,440,926 of record OZ014523.1, read on the forward strand.
ATTTCGAACAATCCTCGATTAAATTATATTTTTTGACCGAAACTAGTTAAAATTGTGTATAATATACTACGATTTTTTGACATAAACTAGAATTTCAAAAAGTTTCATAGAATCTAATTTTGAGATAATTTTTTTGCATGGACTTCAATCATAACCTTCCCTCGTACCATATAGAAAGAATCTTAATAGTTTCGTAGCAGTTTGAACAATACTCGATTTACTACGATTTTTTTGACCGAAACCAGTATAAAATTGTCTATAATATACTACGATATTTGACCGAAACTAGTATTTCAAAAAGTTTCATAGAATCGAATTTTGAGAGAATTTTATTGTATGGACTTCCATCATAACCTTTCCTCGTACCATATAGAAAGCATCTGAAAAGTTTCATTACATTTTGAACAATCCTCGATTTAATTTGATTTTTTGACCGAAACTAGTATAAAATTGTGTATAATATACTACGATTTTTGACCGAAACTAGTATTTCAAAAAGTTTCATAGAATCAAATTTTAAGATAGTTTTTTGGAAGGACTTCCATCATAACCTTCCCTCGTACCATATAGAAAGCATCTGAAAAGATTCGTAGCATTTCGAATAATCCTCGATTTAATTTGATTTTTTGACCGAAACTAGTATAAAATTGTGTATAATATACTACGATTTTTGACCGAAACTAGTATTTCAAAAAGTTTCATAGAATCGAATTTTGAGATAATTTTTTGGATGGACTTCCATCATAACCTTCCCTCGTACCATATAGAAAGCATCTGAAAAGTTTCGTTGCATTTCGAACAATCCTCGATTTAATTTGATTTTTTGACCGAAACTAGTATAAAATTGTGTATAATATACTACGATTTTTGCCCGAAACTAGTAGTTCAAAAAGTTTCATAGAATCATATTTTGAGATAACTTTTTGCATGGAATTCCATCATAACCTTTCCTCTTACCATATAGAAAGGATCTGAATAGTTTCGTACCATTTCGAACAATCCTCGATTAAATTATATTTTTTGACCGAAACTAGTTAAAATTGTGTATAATATACTACGATTTTTTGACATAAACTAGAATTTCAAAAAGTTTCATAGAATCTAATTTTGAGATAATTTTTTTGCATGGACTTCAATCATAACCTTCCCTCGTACCATATAGAAAGAATCTGAATAGTTTCGTAGCAGTTTGAACAATACTCGATTTACTACGATTTTTTTGACCGAAACCAGTATAAAATTGTCTATAATATACTACGATATTTGACCGGAACTAGTATTTCAAAAAGTTTCATAGAATCAAATTTTAAGATAGTTTTTTTGGAAGGACTTCCATCATAACCTTCCCTCGTACCATATAGAAAGCATCTGAAAACATTCGTAGCATTTCGAATAATCCTCGATTTAATTTGATTTTTTGACCGAAACTAGTATAAAATTGTGTATAATATACTACGATTTTTGACCGAAACTAGTATTTCAAAAAGATTCATAGAATCGAATTTTGAGATAGTTTTTTTGGATGGACTTCCATCATAACCTTCCCTCGTACCATATAGAAAGCATCTGAAAACTTTCGTTGCATTTCGAACAATCCTCGATTTAATTTGATTTTTTGACCGAAACTAGTATAAAATTGTGTATAATATACTACGATTTTTGACCGAAACTAGTATTTCAAAAAGTTTCATAGAATCGAATTTTGAGATAATTTGTTGGATGGACTTCCATCATAACCTTCCCTCGTACCATATAGAAAGCATCTGAAAGGTTTCGTTGCATTTCGAACAATCCTCGATTTAATTTGATTTTTTGACCGAAACTAGTATAAAATTGTGTATAATATACTACGATTTTTGCCCGAAACTAGTAGTTCAAAAAGTTTCATAGAATCATATTTTGAGATAACTTTTTGCATTGACTTCCATCATAACCTTCCCTCGTACCATATAGAATGCATCTGAAAACATTCGTAGCATTTCGAACAATCCTCGGTTTACTAGGATTTTTTCACCGAAACTATTATAAAATTGTGTATAATATACTACGATTTTGGACCGAAACTAGTATTTCAAAAAGTTTCATAGAATCGAATTTTGAGATAATTTTTTTGGATGGACTTCCATCATAACCTTCCCTCGTACCATATAAAAAGCATCTGAAAATTTTCGTTGCATTTCGAACAATCCTCGATTTAATTTGATTTTTTGACCGAAACTAGTATAAAATTGTGTATAATATACTACGATTTTTGCCCGAAACTAGTAGTTCAAAAAGTTTCATAGAATCATATTTTGAGATAACTTTTTGCATGGACTTCCATCATAACCTTTCCTCTTACCATATAGAAAGGATCTGAATAGTTTCGTACCATTTCGAACAATCCTCGATTAAATTATATTTTTTGACCGAAACTAGTTAAAATTGTGTATAATATACTACGATTTTTTGACATAAACTAGAATTTCAAAAAGTTTCATAGAATCTAATTTTGAGATAATTTTTTTGCATGGACTTCAATCATAACCTTCCCTCGTACCATATAGAAAGAATCTTAATAGTTTCGTAGCAGTTTGAACAATACTCGATTTACTACGATTTTTTTGACCGAAACCAGTATAAAATTGTCTATAATATACTACGATATTTGACCGAAACTAGTATTTCAAAAAGTTTCATAGAATCGAATTTTGAGAGAATTTTATTGTATGGACTTCCATCATAACCTTCCCTCGTACCATATAGAAAGCATCTGAAAAGTTTCATTACATTTTGAACAATCCTCGATTTAATTTGATTTTTTGACCGAAACTAGTATAAAATTGTGTATAATATACTACGATTTTTGACCGAAACTAGTATTTCAAAAAGTTTCATAGAATCAAATTTTAAGATAGTTTTTTGGAAGGACTTCCATCATAACCTTCCCTCGTACCATATAGAAAGCATCTGAAAAGATTCGTAGCATTTCGAATAATCCTCGATTTAATTTGATTTTTTGACCGAAACTAGTATAAAATTGTGTATAATATACTACGATTTTTGACCGAAACTAGTATTTCAAAAAGTTTCATAGAATCGAATTTTGAGATAATTTTTTGGATGGACTTCCATCATAACCTTCCCTCGTACCATATAGAAAGCATCTGAAAAGTTTCGTTGCATTTCGAACAATCCTCGATTTAATTTGATTTTTTGACCGAAACTAGTATAAAATTGTGTATAATATACTACGATTTTTGCCCGAAACTAGTAGTTCAAAAAGTTTCATAGAATCATATTTTGAGATAACTTTTTGCATGGAATTCCATCATAACCTTTCCTCTTACCATATAGAAAGGATCTGAATAGTTTCGTACCATTTCGAACAATCCTCGATTAAATTATATTTTTTGACCGAAACTAGTTAAAATTGTGTATAATATACTACGATTTTTTGACATAAACTAGAATTTCAAAAAGTTTCATAGAATCTAATTTTGAGATAATTTTTTTGCATGGACTTCAATCATAACCTTCCCTCGTACCATATAGAAAGAATCTTAATAGTTTCGTAGCAGTTTGAACAATACTCGATTTACTACGATTTTTTTGACCGAAACCAGTATAAAATTGTCTATAATATACTACGATATTTGACCGGAACTAGTATTTCAAAAAGTTTCATAGAATCAAATTTTAAGATAGTTTTTTTGGAAGGACTTCCATCATAACCTTCCCTCGTACCATATAGAAAGCATCTGAAAACATTCGTAGCATTTCGAATAATCCTCGATTTAATTTGATTTTTTGACCGAAACTAGTATAAAATTGTGTATAATATACTACGATTTTTGACCGAAACTAGTATTTCAAAAAGTTTCATAGAATCGAATTTTGAGATAGTTTTTTTGGATGGACTTCCATCATAACCTTCCCTCGTACCATATAGAAAGCATCTGAAAACTTTCGTTGCATTTCGAACAATCCTCGATTTAATTTGATTTTTTGACCGAAACTAGTATAAAATTGTGTATAATATACTACGATTTTTGACCGAAACTAGTATTTCAAAAAGTTTCATAGAATCGAATTTTGAGATAATTTTTTGGATGGACTTCCATCATAACCTTCCCTCGTACCATATAGAAAGCATCTGAAAGGTTTCGTTGCATTTCGAACAATCCTCGATTTAATTTGATTTTTTGACCGAAACTAGTATAAAATTGTGTATAATATACTACGATTTTTGCCCGAAACTAGTAGTTCAAAAAGTTTCATAGAATCATATTTTGAGATAACTTTTTGCATTGACTTCCATCATAACCTTTCCTCTTACCATATAGAAAGGATCTGAATAGTTTCGTACCATTTCGAACAATCCTCGATTAAATTATATTTTTTGACCGAAACTAGTTAAAATTGTGTATAATATACTACGATTTTTTGACATAAACTAGAATTTCAAAAAAAATTTTCATAGAATCGAATTTTGAGAGAATTTTATTGTATGGACTTCCATCATAACCTTCCCTCGTACCATATAGAAAGCATCTGAAAAGTTTCATTGCATTTCGAACAATCCTCGATTTAATTTGATTTTTTGACCGAAACTAGTATAAAATTGTGTATAATATACTACGATTTTTGACCGAAACTAGTATTTCAAAAAGTTTCATAGAATCAAATTTTAAGATAGTTTTTTTGGAAGGACTTCCATCATAACCTTCCCTCGTACCATATAGAAAGCATCTGAAAACATTCGTAGCATTTCGAATAATCCTCGATTTAATTTGATTTTTTGACCGAAACTAGTATAAAATTGTGTATAATATACTACGATTTTGGACCGAAACTAGTATTTCAAAAAGATTCATAGAATCGAATTTTGAGATAGTTTTTTTTGGATGGACTTCCATCATAACCTTCCCTCGTACCATATAGAAAGCATCTGAAAACTTTCGTTGCATTTCGAACAATCCTCGATTTAATTTGATTTTTTGACCGAAACTAGTATAAAATTGTGTATAATATACTACGATTTTCGACCGAAGCTAGTATTTCAAAAAGTTTCATAGAATCGAATTTTGAGATAATTTTTTGGATGGACTTCCATCATAACCTTCCATTGTACTATATAGAAAGCATCTGAAAAGTTTCGTTGCATTTCGAACAATCCTCGATTTAATTTGATTTTTTGACCGAAACTAGTATAAAATTGTGTATAATATACTACGATTTTTGCCCGAAACTAGTAGTTCAAAAAGTTTCATAGAATCATATTTTGAGATATCTTTTTGCATGGACTTCCATCATAACCTTTCCTCTTACCATATAGAAAGGATCTGAATAGTTTCGTACCATTTCGAACAATCCTCGATTAAATTATATTTTTTGACCGAAACTAGTTAAAATTGTGTATAATATACTACGATTTTTTGACATAAACTAGAATTTCAAAAATTTTCATAGAATCTAATTTTGAGATAATTTTTTTGCATGGACTTCAATCATAACCTTCCCTCGTACCATATAGAAAGAATCTGAATAGTTTCGTAGCATTTTGAACAATACTCGATTTACTACGATTTTTTTGACCGAAACCAGTATAAAATTGTCTATAATATACTACGATATTTGACCGAAACTAGTATTTCAAAAAGTTTCATAGAATCGAATTTTGAGAGGATTTTATTGTATGGACTTCCATCATAACCTTCCCTCGTACCATATAGAAAGCATCTGAAAAGTTTCGTTGCATTTCAAACAATCCTCGATTTAATTTGATTTTTTGACCGAAACTAGTATAAAATTGTGTATAATATACTACGATTTTTGACCGAAACTAGTATTTCAAAAAGTTTCATAGAATCAAATTTTAAGATAGTTTTTTTGGAAGGACTTCCATCATAACCTTCCCTCGTACCATATAGAAAGCATCTGAAAACATTCGTAGCATTTCGAATAATCCTCGATTTAATTTGATTTTTTGACCGAAACTAGTATAAAATTGTGTATAATATACTACGATTTTAGACCGAAACTAGTATTTCAAAAAGTTTCATAGAATCGAATTTTGAGATAGTTTTTTTGGATGGACTTCCATCATAACCTTCCCTCGTACCATATAGAAAGCATCTGAAAACTTTCGTTGCATTTCGAACAATCCTCGATTTAATTTGATTTTTTGACCGAAACTAGTATAAAATTGTGTATAATATACTACGATTTTCGACCGAAGCTAGTATTTCAAAAAGTTTCATAGAATCGAATTTTGAGATAATTTTTTGGATGGACTTCCATCATAACCTTCCATTGTACTATATAGAAAGCATCTGAAAAGTTTCGTTGCATTTCGAACAATCCTCGATTTAATTTGATTTTTTGACCGAAACTAGTATAAAATTGTGTATAATATACTACGATTTTTGCCCGAAACTAGTAGTTCAAAAAGTTTCATAGAATCATATTTTGAGATATCTTTTTGCATGGACTTCCATCATAACCTTTCCTCTTACCATATAGAAAGGATCTGAATAGTTTCGTACCATTTCGAACAATCCTCGATTAAATTATATTTTTTGACCGAAACTAGTTAAAATTGTGTATAATATACTACGATTTTTTGACATAAACTAGAATTTCAAAAAGTTTCATAGAATCTAATTTTGAGATAATTTTTTTGCATGGACTTCAATCATAACCTTCCCTCGTACCATATAGAAAGAATCTTAATAGTTTCGTAGCAGTTTGAACAATACTCGATTTACTACGATTTTTTTGACCGAAACCAGTATAAAATTGTCTATAATATACTACGATATTTGACCGAAACTAGTATTTCAAAAAGTTTCATAGAATCGAATTTTGAGAGAATTTTATTGTATGGACTTCCATCATAACCTTCCCTCGTACCATATAGAAAGCATCTGAAAAGTTTCATTACATTTTGAACAATCCTCGATTTAATTTGATTTTTTGACCGAAACTAGTATAAAATTGTGTATAATATACTACGATTTTTGACCGAAACTAGTATTTCAAAAAGTTTCATAGAATCAAATTTTAAGATAGTTTTTTGGAAGGACTTCCATCATAACCTTCCCTCGTACCATATAGAAAGCATCTGAAAAGATTCGTAGCATTTCGAATAATCCTCGATTTAATTTGATTTTTTGACCGAAACTAGTATAAAATTGTGTATAATATACTACGATTTTTGACCGAAACTAGTATTTCAAAAAGTTTCATAGAATCGAATTTTGAGATAATTTTTTGGATGGACTTCCATCATAACCTTCCCTCGTACCATATAGAAAGCATCTGAAAAGTTTCGTTGCATTTCGAACAATCCTCGATTTAATTTGATTTTTTGACCGAAACTAGTATAAAATTGTGTATAATATACTACGATTTTTGCCCGAAACTAGTAGTTCAAAAAGTTTCATAGAATCATATTTTGAGATAACTTTTTGCATGGAATTCCATCATAACCTTTCCTCTTACCATATAGAAAGGATCTGAATAGTTTCGTACCATTTCGAACAATCCTCGATTAAATTATATTTTTTGACCGAAACTAGTTAAAATTGTGTATAATATACTACGATTTTTTGACATAAACTAGAATTTCAAAAAGTTTCATAGAATCTAATTTTGAGATAATTTTTTTGCATGGACTTCAATCATAACCTTCCCTCGTACCATATAGAAAGAATCTTAATAGTTTCGTAGCAGTTTGAACAATACTCGATTTACTACGATTTTTTTGACCGAAACCAGTATAAAATTGTCTATAATATACTACGATATTTGACCGGAACTAGTATTTCAAAAAGTTTCATAGAATCAAATTTTAAGATAGTTTTTTTGGAAGGACTTCCATCATAACCTTCCCTCGTACCATATAGAAAGCATCTGAAAACATTCGTAGCATTTCGAATAATCCTCGATTTAATTTGATTTTTTGACCGAAACTAGTATAAAATTGTGTATAATATACTACGATTTTTGACCGAAACTAGTATTTCAAAAAGTTTCATAGAATCGAATTTTGAGATAGTTTTTTTGGATGGACTTCCATCATAACCTTCCCTCGTACCATATAGAAAGCATCTGAAAACTTTCGTTGCATTTCGAACAATCCTCGATTTAATTTGATTTTTTGACCGAAACTAGTATAAAATTGTGTATAATATACTACGATTTTTGACCGAAACTAGTATTTCAAAAAGTTTCATAGAATCGAATTTTGAGATAATTTTTTGGATGGACTTCCATCATAACCTTCCCTCGTACCATATAGAAAGCATCTGAAAGGTTTCGTTGCATTTCGAACAATCCTCGATTTAATTTGATTTTTTGACCGAAACTAGTATAAAATTGTGTATAATATACTACGATTTTTGCCCGAAACTAGTAGTTCAAAAAGTTTCATAGAATCATATTTTGAGATAACTTTTTGCATTGACTTCCATCATAACCTTTCCTCTTACCATATAGAAAGGATCTGAATAGTTTCGTACCATTTCGAACAATCCTCGATTAAATTATATTTTTTGACCGAAACTAGTTAAAATTGTGTATAATATACTACGATTTTTTGACATAAACTAGAATTTCAAAAAAAATTTTCATAGAATCGAATTTTGAGAGAATTTTATTGTATGGACTTCCATCATAACCTTCCCTCGTACCATATAGAAAGCATCTGAAAAGTTTCATTGCATTTCGAACAATCCTCGATTTAATTTGATTTTTTGACCGAAACTAGTATAAAATTGTGTATAATATACTACGATTTTTGACCGAAACTAGTATTTCAAAAAGTTTCATAGAATCAAATTTTAAGATAGTTTTTTTGGAAGGACTTCCATCATAACCTTCCCTCGTACCATATAGAAAGCATCTGAAAACATTCGTAGCATTTCGAATAATCCTCGATTTAATTTGATTTTTTGACCGAAACTAGTATAAAATTGTGTATAATATACTACGATTTTGGACCGAAACTAGTATTTCAAAAAGATTCATAGAATCGAATTTTGAGATAGTTTTTTTGGATGGACTTCCATCATAACCTTCCCTCGTACCATATAGAAAGCATCTGAAAACTTTCGTTGCATTTCGAACAATCCTCGATTTAATTTGATTTTTTGACCGAAACTAGTATAAAATTGTGTATAATATACTACGATTTTCGACCGAAGCTAGTATTTCAAAAAGTTTCATAGAATCGAATTTTGAGATAATTTTTTGGATGGACTTCCATCATAACCTTCCATTGTACTATATAGAAAGCATCTGAAAAGTTTCGTTGCATTTCGAACAATCCTCGATTTAATTTGATTTTTTGACCGAAACTAGTATAAAATTGTGTATAATATACTACGATTTTTGCCCGAAACTAGTAGTTCAAAAAGTTTCATAGAATCATATTTTGAGATATCTTTTTGCATGGACTTCCATCATAACCTTTCCTCTTACCATATAGAAAGAATCTGAATAGTTTCGTACCATTTCGAACAATCCTCGATTAAATTATATTTTTTGACCGAAACTAGTTAAAATTGTGTATAATATACTACGATTTTTTGACATAAACTAGAATTTCAAAAATTTTCATAGAATCTAATTTTGAGATAATTTTTTTGCATGGACTTCAATCATAACCTTCCCTCGTACCATATAGAAAGAATCTGAATAGTTTCGTAGCATTTTGAACAATACTCGATTTACTATGATTTTTTTGACCGAAACCAGTATAAAATTGTCTATAATATACTACGATATTTGACCGAAACTAGTATTTCAAAAAGTTTCATAGAATCGAATTTTGAGAGGATTTTATTGTATGGACTTCCATCATAACCTTCCCTCGTACCATATAGAAAGCATCTGAAAAGTTTCGTTGCATTTCAAACAATCCTCGATTTAATTTGATTTTTTGACCGAAACTAGTATAAAATTGTGTATAATATACTACGATTTTTGACCGAAACTAGTATTTCAAAAAGTTTCATAGAATCAAATTTTAAGATAGTTTTTTTGGAAGGACTTCCATCATAACCTTCCCTCGTACCATATAGAAAGCATCTGAAAACATTCGTAGCATTTCGAATAATCCTCGATTTAATTTGATTTTTTGACCGAAACTAGTATAAAATTGTGTATAATATACTACGATTTTAGACCGAAACTAGTATTTCAAAAAGTTTCATAGAATCGAATTTTGAGATAGTTTTTTTGGATGGACTTCCATCATAACCTTCCCTCGTACCATATAGAAAGCATCTGAAAACTTTCGTTGCATTTCGAACAATCCTCGATTTAATTTGATTTTTTGACCGAAACTAGTATAAAATTGTGTATAATATACTACGATTTTCGACCGAAACTAGTATTTCAAAAAGTTTCATAGAATCGAATTTTGAGATAATTTTTTGGATGGACTTCCATCATAACCTTCCCTTGTACTATATAGAAAGCATCTGAAAAGTTTCGTTGCATTTCGAACAATCCTCGATTTAATTTGATTTTTTGACCGAAACTAGTATAAAATTGTGTATAATATACTACGATTTTTGCCCGAAACTAGTAGTTCAAAAAGTTTCATAGAATCATATTTTGAGATATCTTTTTGCATGGACTTCCATCATAACCTTTCCTCTTACCATATAGAAAGGATCTGAATAGTTTCGTACCATTTCGAACAATCCTCGATTAAATTATATTTTTTGACCGAAACTAGTTAAAATTGTGTATAATATACTACGATTTTTTGACATAAACTAGAATTTCAAAAAATTTCATAGAATCTAATTTTGAGATAATTTTTTTGCATGGACTTCAATCATAACCTTCCCTCGTACCATATAGAAAGAATCTGAATAGTTTCGTAGCATTTTGAACAATACTCGATTTACTACGATTTTTTTGACCGAAACCAGTATAAAATTGTCTATAATATACTACGATATTTGACCGAAACTAGTATTTCAAAAAGTTTCATAGAATCGAATTTTGAGAGGATTTTATTGTATGGACTTCCATCATAACCTTCCCTCGTACCATATAGAAAGCATCTGAAAAGTTTCGTTGCATTTCGAACAATCCTCGATTTAATTTGATTTTTTGACCGAAACTAGTATAAAATTGTGTATAATATACTACGATTTTTGACCGAAACTAGTATTTCAAAAAGTTTCATAGAATCAAATTTTAAGATAGTTTTTTTGGAAGGACTTCCATCATAACCTTCCCTCGTACCATATAGAATGCATCTGAAAACATTCGTAGCATTTCGAACAATCCTCGGTTTACTAGGATTTTTTCACCGAAACTATTATAAAATTGTGTATAATATACTACGATTTTGGACCGAAACTAGTATTTCAAAAAGTTTCATAGAATCGAATTTTGAGATAATTTTTTTGGATGGACTTCCATCATAACCTTCCCTCGTACCATATAAAAAGCATCTGAAAATTTTCGTTGCATTTCGAACAATCCTCGATTTAATTTGATTTTTTGACCGAAACTAGTATAAAATTGTGTATAATATACTACGAATTTTGACCGAAACTAGTATTTCAAAAAGTTTCATAGAATCGAATTTTGAGATAATTTTTTGGATGGACTTCCATCATAACCTTCCCTCGTACCATATAGAAAGCATCTGAAAAGTTTCGTTGCATTTCGAACAATCCTCGATTTAATTTGATTTTTTGACCAAAACTAGTATAAAATTGTGTATAATATACTACGATTTTTGCCCGAAACTAGTAGTTCAAAAAGTTTCATAGAATCATATTTTGAGATAACTTTTTGCATGGACTTCCATCATAACCTTTCCTCTTACCATATAGAAAGGATCTGAATAGTTTCGTACCATTTCGAACAATCCTCGATTAAATTATATTTTTTGACCGAAACTAGTTAAAATTGTGTATAATATACTACGATTTTTTGACATAAACTAGAATTTCAAAAAATTTCATAGAATCTAATTTTGAGATAATTTTTTTGCATGGACTTCAATCATAACCTTCCCTCGTACCATATAGAAAGAATCTGAATAGTTTCGTAGCATTTTGAACAATACTCGATTTACTACGATTTTTTTGACCGAAACCAGTATAAAATTGTCTATAATATACTACGATATTTGACCGAAACTAGTATTTCAAAAAGTTTCATAGAATCGAATTTTGAGAGGATTTTATTGTATGGACTTCCATCATAACCTTCCCTCGTACCATATAGAAAGCATCTGAAAAGTTTCGTTGCATTTCGAACAATCCTCGATTTAATTTTATTTTTTGACCGAAACTAGTATAAAATTGTGTATAATATACTACGATTTTTGACCGAAACTAGTATTTCAAAAAGTTTCATAGAATCAAATTTTAAGATAGTTTTTTTGGAAGGACTTCCATCATAACCTTCCCTCGTACCATATAGAAAGCATCTGAAAACATTCGTAGCATTTCGAATAATCCTCGATTTAATTTGATTTTTTGACCGAAACTAGTATAAAATTGTGTATAATATACTACGATTTTGGACCGAAACTAGTATTTCAAAAAGTTTCATAGAATCGAATTTTGAGATAGTTTTTTTGGATGGACTTCCATCATAACCTTCCCTCGTACCATATAGAAAGCATCTGAAAACTTGCGTTGCATTTCGAACAATCCTCGATTTAATTTGATTTTTTGACCGAAACTAGTATAAAATTGTGTATAATATACTACGATTTTCGACCGAAACTAGTATTTCAAAAAGTTTCATAGAATCGAATTTTGAGATAATTTTTTGGATGGACTTCCATCATAACCTTCCCTTGTACTATATAGAAAGCATCTGAAAAGTTTCGTTGCATTTCGAACAATCCTCGATTTAATTTGATTTTTTGACCGAAACTAGTATAAAATTGTGTATAATATACTACGATTTTTGCCCGAAACTAGTAGTTCAAAAAGTTTCATAGAATCATATTTTGAGATATCTTTTTGCATGGACTTCCATCATAACCTTTCCTCTTACCATATAGAAAGGATCTGAAAAGTTTCGTACCATTTCGAACAATCCTCGATTAAATTATATTTTTTGACCGAAACTAGTTAAAATTGTGTATAATATACTACGATTTTTTGACATAAACTAGAATTTCAAAAATTTTCATAGAATCTAATTTTGAGATAATTTTTTTGCATGGACTTCAATCATAACCTTCCCTCGTACCATATAGAAAGAATCTGAATAGTTTCGTAGCATTTTGAACAATACTCGATTTACTACGATTTTTTTGACCGAAACCAGTATAAAATTGTCTATAATATACTACGATATTTGACCGAAACTAGTATTTCAAAAAGTTTCATAGAATCGAATTTTGAGAGGATTTTATTGTATGGACTTCCATCATAACCTTCCCTCGTACCATATAGAAAGCATCTGAAAAGTTTCGTTGCATTTCGAACAATCCTCGATTTAATTTGATTTTTTGACCGAAACTAGTATAAAATTGTGTATAATATACTACGATTTTTGACCGAAACTAGTATTTCAAAAAGTTTCATAGAATCAAATTTTAAGATAGTTTTTTTGGAAGGACTTCCATCATAACCTTCCCTCGTACCATATAGAAAGCATCTGAAAACATTCGTAGCATTTCGAATAATCCTCGATTTAATTTGATTTTTTGACCGAAACTAGTATAAAATTGTGTATAATATACTACGATTTTGGACCGAAACTAGTATTTCAAAAAGTTTCATAGAATCGAATTTTGAGATAGTTTTTTTGGATGGACTTCCATCATAACCTTCCCTCGTACCATATAGAAAGCATCTGAAAACTTTCGTTGCATTTCGAACAATCCTCGATTTAATTTGATTTTTTGACCGAAACTAGTATAAAATTGTGTATAATATACTACGATTTTCGACCGAAACTAGTATTTCAAAAAGTTTCATAGAATCGAATTTTGAGATGATTTTTTGGATGGACTTCCATCATAACCTTCCCTTGTACTATATAGAAAGCATCTGAAAAGTTTCGTTGCATTTCGAACAATCCTCGATTTAATTTGATTTTTTGACCGAAACTAGTATAAAATTGTGTATAATATACTACGATTTTTGCCCGAAACTAGTAGTTCAAAAAGTTTCATAGAATCATATTTTGAGATATCGTTTTGCATGGACTTCCATCATAACCTTTCCTCTTACCATATAGAAAGGATCTGAATAGTTTCGTACCATTTCGAACAATCCTCGATTAAATTATATTTTTTGACCGAAACTAGTTAAAATTGTGTATAAAATACTACGATTTTTTGACATAAACTAGAATTTCAAAAATTTTCATAGAATCTAATTTTGAGATAATTTTTTTGCATGGACTTCAATCATAACCTTCCCTCGTACCATATAGAAAGAATCTGAATAGTTTCGTAGCATTTTGAACAATACTCGATTTACTACGATTTTTTTGACCGAAACCAGTATAAAATTGTCTATAATATACTACGATATTTGACCGAAACTAGTATTTCAAAAAGTTTCATAGAATCGAATTTTGAGAGGATTTTATTATATGGACTTCCATCATAACCTTCCCTCGTACCATATAGAAAGCATCTGAAAAGTTTCGTTAAATTTCGAACAATCCTCGATTTAATTTGATTTTTTGACCGAAACTAGTATAAAATTGTGTATAATATACTACGATTTTTGACCGAAACTAGTATTTCAAAAAGTCTCATAGAATCAAATTTTAAGATAGTTTTTTTGGAAGGACTTCCATCATAACCTTCGCTCGTACCATATAGAATGCATCTGAAAACATTCGTAGCATTTCGAACAATCCTCGGTTTACTAGGATTTTTTCACCGAAACTATTATAAAATTGTGTATAATATACTACGATTTTGGACCGAAACTAGTATTTCAAAAAGTTTCATAGAATCGAATTTTGAGATAATTTTTTTGGATGGACTTCCATCATAACCTTCCCTCGTACCATATAAAAAGCATCTGAAAATTTTCGTTGCATTTCGAACAATCCTCGATTTAATTTGATTTTTTGACCGAAACTAGTATAAAATTGTGTATAATATACTACGATTTTTGACCGAAACTAGTATTTCAAAAAGTTTCATAGAATCGAATTTTGAGATAATTTTTTGGATGGACTTCCATCATAACCTTCCCTCGTACCATATAGAAAGCATCTGAAAAGTTTCGTTGCATTTCGAACAATCCTCGATTTAATTTGATTTTTTGACCGAAACTAGCACTACAACAAACAAGACCTTAGACAGCGCTTTTTTTTGCCTTAGACAGCGCTTTAAAGCGCTGTCTAAACCTCCGCTGCTAAAGGTTTAGACAGCGCTTTTAAAAATGTTAAAAGCGCTGTCTATTCCCCCACCCTTAGACAGCGCTTTGGCCAAAAGCGCTTTAAAAGACCCTCTTAATTTAAATTTTTTAGGTACACCTTAGACAGCGCTTTTCAAAAGCGCTGTCTAAGCCCCCAACCTTAGACAGCGCTTTGGCCAAAAGCGCTGTCTAAGCCCCTCCTATTTTAATTTTTTTAGGTATACCTTAGACAGCGCTTTGGCCAAAAGCGCTGTCTAAGCCCCTCCTATTTTAATTTTTTTAGGTATACCTTAGACAGCGCTTTGGCCAAAAGCGCTGTCTAAGCCCCCCCCTTAGACAGCGCTTTTGCCTAAAGCGCTTTCTAATCCCCCCCTTAGACAGCGCTTTTGGCAAAAGCGCTGTCTAAGGTATACGAAATTTTTTGTAGGATTTGTTTGTAACCACATTTTTTCCAGGTTTATAAACCAGAATTGGTACCTGTTTTCAACCAGATTTTTGCAGTCAATTATCACATTTTATATATGCCATTTTGGCCTTTTTTTACCAAAATTTGGCTAACCAATTCAAAACAAATTTGCCATAAATGTATCAAAATATATACAAATGTACAAATACTACTACAAATGTATCAAAATATATGTTTACATTTATAAGTCATTACATATACTACTACAAATGTACAATTAATTACACACTTTGAGCTCTATCATGTATTGACACCACTCCTCTTTGATTTCATCCACTTGATCCTTTGTATAAGATGCACACTTGAATTCATCAAAGTACTACATAATAATATAACATATTTTAAATTAATTCCAACTATTTAATTATATGAGATATGTGTAAATATAAAAATAACTCATAAGTTAGAAATACATACATCGGTGGGAATCTCTAATCGGCCCAACATGAGAGTATCTCGCATAAACCTCAACATGAAATACCCGCAATCTATTTCATTACGTTGAAGAGGACACTACATATGAAAAAAAAAATATGAATTATAAATCCTAAGTTTTATCAAGTGTAGTCATCACTAATATAATTAAAAACGCGGTAATTAAAAATATACCGCCACTTTAATCCATGAAATGGAGTTGGCGCCCCTCCTTGAGGTCTGGATAACTCGTTGGGCACGAAAAGCTTGTAGGACGCTAATAAAATAAAAATGAAGCAATTAGAACAATTCACATAAACTAAGAAAAATTTTGAACATTCTCACTTACGTGTCAATTAGGTCCTTCATAACCGGGTATGTTGTCCAATCATTTCCTAACGAGTCAAGATAATACACAATTTCTCGGATAGGATTGATTGCGAGCAACAACCAATGTCCACTGTAATGATTAGGCAAATGTTAGATGGTAACTTGGAAAATAATTATAATAGATGAATTTAGAATGAAATGCTAACCCGGTATTAAACGGTATAAAAAACAACTTCTCCGCATCTTTATTCTCCACGAGGATCCGAAGAACGTACTCCGTCACGGTATCCGGTCTACTTATCATTAAACTATAGCTGACGGTCGCGGGTGCTAAGAATCCGAATGACACGTCCAAACCATTGGGGCGCATAAATTTGTCATACAAAAACCTAATATAAAAACATCATTAACATAAAGTAAACATCATTAAAGTAAGTTGTTTAATTAATAAAACAAAGTAGTCCGAATTTACCTAACATATGTATTGACAACGGTGACGCCGATTTCTTCACGACCAAAAACTTGCATGAAGTCCTCATTACCAATCATTTGTTCGTAATCAAAGCCGAAAATCCCTACCTCCATAGGTATAGTCCGAACACCTCCGGTCGGTATATCGGTCATCTCTAGAAATGTCCTGAGGCACGACCTATACTTGGTGGTAGGTTTTTTCCTAGCTACGGACTTCTTAGCACCAGAACTTTGTACCCGTGCGGAGGCGTTGCTAACCTCCTTTTTTTGTTGTGCGGAGGCATTGCTAGCCTCATTTTCTTGAACCTACATGTCATATAAATAGTTAGATCAAATTAAGAATGTAACAACTTCCATGAATATATGTCATATAATTGTATATTACCTCTTTTCTTGAAACCGTGGACTCGGTATGCCGTGGAATCGCAGTTTCTTTTGATTTGGATTGTGTGGGAGTCTATTTAACATAGGAAAATATGTAAGTAAAATTTTAAGCATAAATTTTAAACTTTGAATATACCAAGGAAAGTTAACATAAGTTTTAATCATACCTCATATCCTACGCATATGAGGTTTGTCGGCCATGCAACAAACGAACCTACAGCTTCGTGCACCGTTGTTGCATCCGAATCATCGCTAGGATATGGTAATGCTGCATTCGGCTCAACTGCAATATCAACTGATACCTTCAAACATCCAGCAGGGAGCTCTCTAGTGTGGAGTAATACTCCGCTAACGTTATGCACTTTTCCCTTGCCAACCATCCGATAGTATGGTGACGACAAATACAGCTGACAATGGGAAATGCCCTAAAACCAATAATAACAAGAAATCGTTAATGTGTATATATGTCAAATACATAATTTAAGAAAATAGTTCAATTTAAGACAATTATATGTAATTACCTCTGGAATGTTCGGCTGAAAGGTACAGTTGATACTGTCTTTGTCCGAAGCATCTCTGTATACTGTTGAGGCGCTAGCCTCTCTTTCTCTCCTCAATGCATCAAGCTCAGCTTGCATGGCTTCCATTCTTGCATGAAGCTCCCGATTACTAGGAGCCTTTCCTTTTTTAATACTCATGGAGGTCGGAGTGACTCCAAATCCCTTACCCCTCACCCGACCAGAGTACTCAGGGACATCCAATGCCCGACCAAGTATGCTCCTAGTATCATCGGGAGATAAAGACTGAGATAGCTCCTCCTGAAAAATCAGATGAATATCGTACAATTGTCAAATATTTGTGTATAAAAATGTTATTCAATTAATGAAAAAATGTTATACTTACACATTTCTGGTATACTTGTAAAACTTCTTCTTGAGGAACTCCAGATTTGCCCACACGGGCTTCCTTCCACAAAACATGTGCAGGAAGAGATGATTCTGAACTTCCCTCCTTCTGCAGCTACACATTAAGTCATACAATTTTATCAGATAAAACTAATATATGATGAACAAATTTGTTATCGCAATTTATAAATACTTACCATGGATTGTTCTAACCGTCCATATCCGACACGTCCTTTTCGATACGGATATGCGGGACTTGCTGCTCTTTCCCGATTTGTAGCACTTATTCTTTGAAAAACCGGGTCTTGTCTTTTGGATTTGAAAGCTTCCCATTCTTCAGCCGATATCAAACTTTCATATTTTTTGGGAAGCTCCGCATCCACAAAATTACCATCCGCATCCTTAAGGAACTTGGATGATAAAAATGTTCGAAACCCTCTTAGAAGCTTTCCGGCCAATTTCATACAAAAGCCTCTTCTTTCATCTTCGATGTTAAAACATCGCTAAGAAAAACATACAAATTGATAGTTAGTATCGGTAATTGAAAAAACATAATTGAAAAAACATGATTGTACCTTTATCTCACTCCAAATTTTATCTTTGGACTCTTTCAGCTCTTTGTTTCTCCAATCATCACATGTAATGGGAATTTCATTCCTTACTAGTGCACCGATAAAACTAGTTAAGGTATGCCCATTAGGTTCTATAAGCTGTCCCTGGGTGCTCCAATAGACATCTAGTATGATGCCTCGAGATCTTCCTTGGACCACCCTTCTCATTACTGTGATGCCTCTTCGAATTTCTTCTTCCGCGGATACTTTTTTAGGAACTTCCTCAGGTTGGTCATCAGCCATGTCTAACCTGTAATAAACCAAGGAAACCATCAAATATCAAATATAACTTATAATCAAAGCAATTGAAAACAAAAAAATAAAGAAATCATGCATTATCATATATAACTTATAATCAAAGTAATTGAAAACAAAAAAATAAGGAAATCATGCATTATCACATATAATCAAAACAATCGAAAAAATAAAATAAAGAAACCATGGATAATTTACCTAAGTCACTAACATCTCTTTCTTTTCTTTGTTGAAATATTAATCACTTGTTTCTTAGCAATGCGTACGGATGAATTGATCCAAATTCCCTCATTATGATCGTTTCTTATATATGACTCATCCGGTATAAGATCCTCAACTTCATCATTTCTATTCAACTCATTCCGTCTAATGCATGACTCATTCTCAACATCAATATCACATTGATCGACACCGCTATCATCAGTCACTTTGTTAGAGAAAAGCACTATAGACCATTTTGTACTCTTCGGGTCATTCACATAGAACACTTGTTTAGCCTGAGATGCTAGAATAAAAGGTTCATCTTTGTACCCCACCCTAGTAAGATCAACTTGCAAAAATCCAGACTTATCCATTCGTATGCCACTATTATTCACCCACTTGCAACCAAAGATGGGAATCTGAAACTTCTCGTAATCAAACACCCAAATGTGCTCAATAACTCCAAAATACGACAGATTTGCATATTTGGGGTTTAAGTCCTTCATGCTTGATATATGCATTGCTTCAGCTAGCACGGTGACACCACTATTTTGCATAGTACTCTTATCATCTTGTTCTTTGGTATAAAATGTGTATCCATTAATTGAATATGCGCTATGAGAAAACACATGTAAACTTGGACCATATGCCAAACATCTCAACCTTTCTGTTACCGAAGAAGGATCTGAAGAGCGCTTCAAATAAATATGATCCTTCAACCATTGTATGAAACTTTGATTGTGCTCTATAACTATCCAATTTTCATTTCTGTTCGGATTTAACCTTCGGAGTACATCCTTGTGCATTTCAACATATGGCTCAACCTCATTATTATTGTGCAGAACATACAAATGAACTTGATCCCGTTCATCCCTTGATATTGTCACAATTTTATTCCCAATTAATTTTTTACCTTCCATTTTGTCGAAAATCTGAGCTCTGGGGAGTCCAATCGATTGAACGTTAGACAAATATTCAGTACAAAACTCAACAGCTTCTTCAACAATGTATCGTTCAACAATACAACCCTCTGGTCGACTTCGGGATTTCACGTACCCTTTTAATATTTTCATATACCGTTCAGCAGGGTACATCCATCTCATATAAGCTGGTCCACACAACTGTGTCTCTTTCACAAGATGAACAACTAAATGAACCATTATGTCAAAAAAAGAAGGAGGAAAATACATTTCAAGCTCACACAAGGTAATTACAATCTCTTTTTGTAGTGTTGGTAACATCTCGGGATCGATCACCTTACCACAAATTGACCTAAAGAAAAAACACAATTTAGTTATGGAACTTCTTACTTTTTCTGGCAAAATAGAACGTATACCGATCGGTAGAAAATGTTCCATTATAACGTGACAATCATGTGTCTTCAAATTCTTCAACTTGAGGTCTTTCATAGAAACAAGTCTTCTGATATCAGATGAGTATCCTTCTGGAACCTTAACTTCACTCAGAAACTTACACAAATTTTTTTTCTCCTTTCTAGATAAAGTAAAAGCAGCAGGTGGTAGATATGTTCGTCTTCCTTTCTTCACGGGTGCTAATTCAGTTCTCATTCCCATTTTTAACATGTCCTCCCTTGCTTTAAGGCCATCCTTAGACTTGCCTTTTATATTGAGTAATGTACCGATAACACTTTCAAATACGTTTTTTTCAATATGCATAACATCGAGAAAATGTCTCACGTACAAAGACTTCCAATATGGCAATTCAAAAAATATCGACCTTTTCTTCCACCCACCTTTCACAATCTTATGTGCAAAAGGCTTGCCAAACTCAGTACGCACATCTTTCACCTTTTCAAAAACTTGTTCACCTGACAATGCGGGTGGAGCTCTACGATGTTCGGTGTCTCCATTGAATGCTTTTCTCCACCCACGGTAATGATGTTTAGAATGTAAGAATCTACGATGACCGAGAAACACATTCTTCTGGCAAAGTTCCAATCGGATCGTATCGGTTCCGTCTTCACAAACAGGACACGCACGTTGACCCTTAATGCTATACCCAGATAGATTCCCGTATGCTGGAAAATCATTAATTGTGCCAAACAACATCGCCCTCAGATTGAAACTTTCTTTCCTATATCCATCATAAACCTCCACACCGTTCTCCCACAAAATCTTTAAATCTTCGATCAGAGGTGTCAAGTATACGTCTATGTCATTACCTGGTTGTTTAGGCCCAGAGATTAACATAGATAACATCATGTACTTACGCTTCATACATAGCCACGGAGGTAGGTTATAAATCATAAGAATCACAGGCCATGTGGTATGTGAAATACTTTGAAGACCATGTGGGTTCATTCCATCAGTAGATAATGCCAATCGAAGGTTTCTTGCTTCTGATCCAAACTCAGGATAATCATTATCAATCTTCGACCACTGTGGTGAATCAGCCGGATGCCGATACTTTCCATCGGTGATTCTTTCATCTGCATGCCAAGTAAGATGTCTTGCATCGGTTTCACTACGAAACATGCGCCTAAATCTCGGAATTATCGGAAAATACCATAAGACTTTTGCGGGAGATAATTTTTTCTTATATCGAGACAAACCGCATTTGGGGCACTCAGTTAACGTTGCATATTCGTTACGAAACAAAATGCAATCGTTAGGACAAGCATGTATCTTATCATAGCTCATGCCAATAGAGCACAACATTTTTTTTGCCTCATAGGTTCGATTAGGAAGAACATTATCATCTGGTAGCATTTCTCTCATAAGGGCCAACAACTCTGTGAAACTTTTATCCGACCATCCATTGCCCGCCTTTAAGTTGTACAACTTTAATACCGCAGAAAGTCTTGAGAATTTAGTGCAACCTTTGTACAACGGTTTCTCTGCATCGCTTACCATCCTCTCAAACATTTCAGGACAATCATGAAGATCTTCTTCCAGTGCTTCTACAATCTCTTCAACTCGATCACAATCATATGTTTCCGTGTCTTTGTCGTATGAAGCATAGGTCGTATTACTTTTTCCACTCGATTCAACATTCCCGTTAATTTTCTCACCATGAAATATCCAACACTGATAACTCTGATCAATTCCATGCCTCAGCAAATGCGATTTCAATCCATGTGCGTCAACCTTACCAATATAACAACAACGCAAGCAAGGACAATGCATTCGTCTGGGGTTTTCAGCGTGTTGAACAGCATACTTAACGAATTCCGCAACCCCACTCTCGTACTCTTTGGTCATTCGATCGGCACAGATCCATGTTTTATCCATGGTTTTCCTACTGATTAAAGTAAACAATCAATCCAGACGAAAATACATAACTAAGGTAGTATCATTGAATATCCTAACAATTTTAAAGTTCAATTCATTTTAAACTTCAAAAACCTATACATAACCAATGTTAATATAAACGCCAATAACGTATCCGATACGCCAATATACCAACTTATAATTATTTTGTGCAGAGGAAAGGAGAATCATTTTCATACTAGTTTAATAGGATGGTATGAACTGAAGAATAATGCAAAGGGCAATATTTGGTTACATAGGGTGGCTCTTCACCATAGCTATACCCACTTGCAAAATGAAGTACAAAGTTGGACTAATTGGATCTAGGAACTCATTCAAAAACACCATGCCATGGTCACATGGTTCTCTTGGAATGACTTTGTTAAAGAGAACTATTGATAAGTTAAAATAAGAAGTCTAAGGCAATAAAATAAAACAAGCTTTGAATGGTACAATTGTATTGTACGACTACTAGACTCTTAGGGCAGTTTGCATTGGAAACCATAGTCCATACACATGACACACAACCTATTTAACTCACTTTAATAATTAATTATTTACTTAGGATCTTAGTCCTAATCATAACTTATTAAAAAAACCAACCCCAAATGGACTTAACCTACAAAACAAGGGAGGGTAATGTTCAGTTTCATTAATCACTCACATGCCATGTTCAGATTACAACAACTAGACACTAGTGATAGTGATCACAAGTACATATTTATTCTATATCATAAAAGAATACTTCATCTTTATCAAGAAAAAGAATACTTCACATTGCTTATAAAATGTAATAAAATTTATTTAATTTTCTCAAGATAATCAATTGTAAATTTTCACAAAGAGGAGAAACCAGAGATTTTTTTGTTTAATTCAAAACCAGGGACTTTCTCATTGGAAAATATCACAATTCACACATTTTCTTAGCCAACAGATTTTGCATGCTTCTATTTGGGAAATGTAGTTTTTTCTGTTACACTCGGAAAATGCAATTGAAAACTACAAATTTAAAATTAAAAAAAAAAATGTAATTGTAATGAGATGAATGGAATAAAGCTGTAGAACAAAAGATTGACAATGAAAGTCCAAAAGGATTCTCTATCTTTCTCTCATACATACCGAAATAACAGAGCATGAAAAAATGATAAAATGCAGAACATACCGAAATGAAGGATTCTTCAAACACTTTCAGAAATGAAATATTCTCAAAAAACCCTTGCAATGCCTGAAACCATATGCAAAAAGAAATGAAGAACAAAATCTGAAATGGCTTGAAGAACAAAACGCAGAAGAGAAACGAAAAACAAAACGCAGAATGAGATGAACATACCGCAGTAGAACTGAAGAACTGAGACCGATTCTTCAAACACAAACACTTTCTGGTATTGAAACCGAATGCTTTCAATGTACTCTCGTTCGCAGTTAGGGTTCGCTGGAGAGGTTTAATCGCTGGAGAGGGAAAACAGAAAGAACAGGAACGAAAATAGAAGTCTGAATTTTAATTTTAATAACACCTTAGACAGCGCTTTTGTGGAAAGCGCTTTCTAAGATATACCTTAGACAGCGCTTTCCAAAAGCGCTTTCTAAACCCCCCCTTAGACAGCGCTTTTGGTTTTAAATATTTTTTTAATTGAAAGACATTAAACAGCGCTTTCTCAAAAGCGCTGACTAAGGTCTATATTTAAAAGCGCTTTCTAAAAGCGCTGTCTAAGGGGGGGTTTTAGACAGCGCTTTTAGAAAGCGCTGTCTAAGACCCCCCCTTAGACAGCGCTTTCGTTATATTTTTTTAATATTTTCCGTGTTTTATTTTTAGTTTAAACTTAGACAGCGCTTTCTTTTAAAAGCGCTGTCTAAGATGCGCTGTTAAAAAACCTTTTTGGCGTAGTGTAGTATAAAATTGTGTATAATATACTACGATTTTTGCCCGAAACTAGTAGTTCAAAAAGTTTCATAGAATCATATTTTGAGATAACTTTTTGCATGGACTTCCATCATAACCTTTCCTCTTACCATATAGAAAGGATCTGAATAGTTTCGTACCATTTCGAACAATCCTCGATTAAATTATATTTTTTGACCGAAACTAGTTAAAATTGTGTATAATATACTACGATTTTTTGACATAAACTAGAATTTCAAAAAGTTTCATAGAATCTAATTTTGAGATAATTTTTTTGCATGGACTTCAATCATAACCTTCCCTCGTACCATATAGAAAGAATCTTAATAGTTTCGTAGCAGTTTGAACAATACTCGATTTACTACGATTTTTTTGACCGAAACCAGTATAAAATTGTCTATAATATACTACGATATTTGACCGAAACTAGAATTTCAAAAAGATTCATAGAATCGAATTTTGAGAGAATTTTATTGTATGGACTTCCATCATAACCTTCCCTCGTACCATATAGAAAGCATCTGAAAAGTTTCATTGCATTTTGAACAATCCTCGATTTAATTTGATTTTTTGACCGAAACTAGTATAAAATTATGTATAATATACTACGATTTTTGACCGAAACTAGTATTTCAAAAAGTTTCATAGAATCAAATTTTAAGATAGTTTTTTTGGAAGGACTTCCATCATAACCTTCCCTCGTACCATATAGAAAGCATCTGAAAACATTCGTAGCATTTCGAATAATCCTCGATTTAATTTGATTTTTTGACCGAAACTAGTATAAAATTGTGTATAATATACTACGATTTTTGACCGAAACTAGTATTTCAAAAAGTTTCATAGAATCGAATTTTGAGATAATTTTTTGGATGGACTTCCATCATAACCTTCCCTCGTACCATATAGAAAGCATCTGAAAAGTTTCGTTGCATTTCGAACAATCCTCGATTTAATTTGATTTTTTGACCGAAACTAGTATAAAATTGTGTATAATATACTACGATTTTTGCCCGAAACTAGTAGTTCAAAAAGTTTCATAGAATCATATTTTGAGATAACTTTTTGCATGGACTTCCATCATAACCTTTCCTCTTACCATATAGAAAGGATCTGAATAGTTTCGTACCATTTCGAACAATCCTCGATTAAATTATATTTTTTGACCGAAACTAGTTAAAATTGTGTATAATATACTACGATTTTTTGACATAAACTAGAATTTCAAAAAGTTTCATAGAATCTAATTTTGAGATAATTTTTTTGCATGGACTTCAATCATAACCTTCCCTCGTACCATAT
This sequence comes from Lathyrus aphaca, assembly GCA_963966055.1. Taxonomy (NCBI): domain Eukaryota; kingdom Viridiplantae; phylum Streptophyta; class Magnoliopsida; order Fabales; family Fabaceae; genus Lathyrus; species Lathyrus aphaca. The sequence continues at coordinate 44,466,796 of OZ014523.1, forward strand.
AGAAAGAATCTTAATAGTTTCGTAGCAGTTTGAACAATACTCGATTTACTACGATTTTTTTGACCGAAACCAGTATAAAATTGTCTATAATATACTACGATATTTGACCGAAACTAGAATTTCAAAAAGATTCATAGAATCGAATTTTGAGAGAATTTTATTGTATGGACTTCCATCATAACCTTCCCTCGTACCATATAGAAAGCATCTGTAAAGTTTCATTGCATTTTGAACAATCCTCGATTTAATTTGATTTTTTGACCGAAACTAGTATAAAATTATGTATAATATACTACGATTTTTGACCGAAACTAGTATTTCAAAAAGTTTCATAGAATCAAATTTTAAGATAGTTTTTTTGGAAGGACTTCCATCATAACCTTCCCTCGTACCATATAGAAAGCATCTGAAAACATTCGTAGCATTTCGAATAATCCTCGATTTAATTTGATTTTTTGACCGAAACTAGTATAAAATTGTGTATAATATACTACGATTTTTGACCGAAACTAGTATTTCAAAAAGTTTCATAGAATCGAATTTTGAGATAATTTTTTGGATGGACTTCCATCATAACCTTCCCTCGTACCATATAGAAAGCATCTGAAAAGTTTCGTTGCATTTCGAACAATCCTCGATTTAATTTGATTTTTTGACCGAAACTAGTATAAAATTGTGTATAATATACTATGATTTTTGCCCGAAACTAGTAGTTCAAAAAGTTTCATAGAATCATATTTTGAGATAACTTTTTGCATGGACTTCCATCATAACCTTTCCTCTTACCATATAGAAAGGATCTGAATAGTTTCGTACCATTTCGAACAATCCTCGATTAAATTATATTTTTTGACCGAAACTAGTTAAAATTGTGTATAATATACTACGATTTTTTGACATAAACTAGAATTTCAAAAAGTTTCATAGAATCTAATTTTGAGATAATTTTTTTGCATGGACTTCAATCATAACCTTCCCTCGTACCATATAGAAAGAATCTGAATAGTTTCGTAGCATTTTGAACAATACTCGATTTACTACGATTTTTTTGACCGAAACCAGTATAAAATTGTCTATAATATACTACGATATTTGACCGAAACTAGTATTTCAAAAAGTTTCATAGAATCGAATTTTGAGAGGATTTTATTATATGGACTTCCATCATAACCTTCCCTCGTACCATATAGAAAGCATCTGAAAAGTTTCGTTAAATTTCGAACAATCCTCGATTTAATTTGATTTTTTGACCGAAACTAGTATAAAATTGTGTATAATATACTACGATTTTTGACCGAAACTAGTATTTCAAAAAGTTTCATAGAATCAAATTTTAAGATAGTTTTTTTGGAAGGACTTCCATCATAACCTTCCCTCGTACCATATAGAATGCATCTGAAAACATTCGTAGCATTTCGAACAATCCTCGGTTTACTAGGATTTTTTCACCGAAACTATTATAAAATTGTGTATAATATACTACGATTTTGGACCGAAACTAGTATTTCAAAAAGTTTCATAGAATCGAATTTTGAGATAATTTTTTTGGATGGACTTCCATCATAACCTTCCCTCGTACCATATAAAAAGCATCTGAAAATTTTCGTTGCATTTCGAACAATCCTCGATTTAATTTGATTTTTTGACCGAAACTAGTATAAAATTGTGTATAATATACTACGATTTTTGACCGAAACTAGTATTTCAAAAAGTTTCATAGAATCGAATTTTGAGATAATTTTTTGGATGGACTTCCATCATAACCTTCCCTCGTACCATATAGAAAGCATCTGAAAAGTTTCGTTGCATTTCGAACAATCCTCGATTTAATTTGATTTTTTGACCGAAACTAGTATAAAATTGTGTATAATATACTACGATTTTTGCCCGAAACTAGTAGTTCAAAAAGTTTCATAGAATCATATTTTGAGATAACATTTTGCATGGACTTCCATCATAACCTTTCCTCTTACCATATAGAAAGGATCTGAATAGTTTCGTACCATTTCGAACAATCCTCGATTAAATTATATTTTTTGACCGAAACTAGTTAAAATTGTGTATAATATACTACGATTTTTTGACATAAACTAGAATTTCAAAAAGTTTCATAGAATCTAATTTTGAGATAATTTTTTTGCATGGACTTCAATCATAACCTTCCCTCGTACCATATAGAAAGAATCTTAATAGTTTCGTAGCAGTTTGAACAATACTCGATTTACTACGATTTTTTTGACCGAAACCAGTATAAAATTGTCTATAATATACTACGATATTTGACCGAAACTAGTATTTCAAAAAGATTCGTAGAATCGAATTTTGAGAGAATTTTATTGTATGGACTTCCATCATAACCTTCCCTCGTACCATATAGAAAGCATCTGAAAAGTTTCATTGCATTTTGAACAATCCTCGATTTAATTTGATTTTTTGACCGAAACTAGTATAAAATTATGTATAATATACTACGATTTTTGACCGAAACTAGTATTTCAAAAAGTTTCATAGAATCAAATTTTAAGATAGTTTTTTTGGAAGGACTTCCATCATAACCTTCCCTCGTACCATATAGAAAGCATCTGAAAACATTCGTAGCATTTCGAATAATCCTCGATTTAATTTGATTTTTTGACCGAAACTAGTATAAAATTGTGTATAATATACTACGATTTTTGACCGAAACTAGTATTTCAAAAAGTTTCATAGAATCGAATTTTGAGATAATTTTTTGGATGGACTTCCATCATAACCTTCCCTCGTACCATATAGAAAGCATCTGAAAAGTTTCGTTGCATTTCGAACAATCCTCGATTTAATTTGATTTTTTGACCAAAACTAGTATAAAATTGTGTATAATATACTACGATTTTTGCCCGAAACTAGTAGTTCAAAAAGTTTCATAGAATCATATTTTGAGATAACTTTTTGCATGGACTTCCATCATAACCTTTCCTCTTACCATATAGAAAGGATCTGAATAGTTTCGTACCATTTCGAACAATCCTCGATTAAATTATATTTTTTGACCGAAACTAGTTAAAATTGTGTATAATATACTACGATTTTTTGACATAAACTAGAATTTCAAAAAGTTTCATAGAATCTAATTTTGAGATAATTTTTTTGCATGGACTTCAATCATAACCTTCCCTCGTACCATATAGAAAGAATCTTAATAGTTTCGTAGCAGTTTGAACAATACTCGATTTACTACGATTTTTTTGACCGAAACCAGTATAAAATTGTCTATAATATACTACGATATTTGACCGAAACTAGTATTTCAAAAAGATTCATAGAATCGAATTTTGAGAGAATTTTATTGTATGGACTTCCATCATAACCTTCCCTCGTACCATATAGAAAGCATCTGAAAAGTTTCATTGCATTTTGAACAATCCTCGATTTAATTTGATTTTTTGACCGAAACTAGTATAAAATTATGTATAATATACTACGATTTTTGACCGAAACTAGTATTTCAAAAAGTTTCATAGAATCAAATTTTAAGATAGTTTTTTTGGAAGGACTTCCATCATAACCTTCCCTCGTACCATATAGAAAGCATCTGAAAACATTCGTAGCATTTCGAATAATCCTCGATTTAATTTGATTTTTTGACCGAAACTAGTATAAAATTGTGTATAATATACTACGATTTTTGACCGAAACTAGTATTTCAAAAAGTTTCATAGAATCGAATTTTGAGATAATTTTTTGGATGGACTTCCATCATAACCTTCCCTCGTACCATATAGAAAGCATCTGAAAAGTTTCGTTGCATTTCGAACAATCCTCGATTTAATTTGATTTTTTGACCGAAACTAGTATAAAATTGTGTATAATATACTACGATTTTTGCCCGAAACTAGTAGTTCAAAAAGTTTCATAGAATCATATTTTGAGATAACTTTTTGCATGGACTTCCATCATAACCTTTCCTCTTACCATATAGAAAGGATCTGAATAGTTTCGTACCATTTCGAACAATCCTCGATTAAATTATATTTTTTGACCGAAACTAGTTAAAATTGTGTATAATATACTACGATTTTTTGACATAAACTAGAATTTCAAAAAGTTTCATAGAATCTAATTTTGAGATAATTTTTTTGCATGGACTTCAATCATAACCTTCCCTCGAACCATATAGAAAGAATCTGAATAGTTTCGTAGCAGTTTGAACAATAATCGATTTACTACGATTTTTTTGACCGAAACCAGTATAAAATTGTCTATAATATACTACGATATTTGACCGAAACTAGTATTTCAAAAAGTTTCATAGAATCGAATTTTGAGAGAATTTTATTGTATGGACTTCCATCATAACCTTCCCTCGTACCATATAGAAAGCATCTGAAAAGTTTCATTGCATTTCGAACAATCCTCGATTTAATTTGATTTTTTGACCGAAACTAGTATAAAATTGTGTATAATATACTACGATTTTTGACCGAAACTAGTATTTCAAAAAGTTTCATAGAATCAAATTTTAAGATAGTTTTTTTGGAAGGACTTCCATCATAACCTTCCCTCGTACCATATAGAAAGCATCTGAAAACATTCGTAGCATTTCGAATAATCCTCGATTTAATTTGATTTTTTGACCGAAACTAGTATAAAATTGTGTATAATATACTACGATTTTTGACCGAAACTAGTATTTCAAAAGGTTTCATAGAATCGAATTTTGAGATAGTTTTTTTGGATGGACTTCCATTATAACCTTCCCTCGTACCATATAGAAAGCATCTGAAAACTTTCGTTGCATTTCGAACAATCCTCGATTTAATTTGATTTTTTGACCGAAACTAGTATAAAATTGTGTATAATATACTACGATTTTTGACCGAAACTAGTATTTCATAAAGTTTCATAGAATCGAATTTTGAGATAATTTTTTGGATGGACTTCCATCATAACCTTCCCTCGTACCATATAGAAAGCATCTGAAAAGTTTCGTTGCATTTCGAACAATCCTCGATTTAATTTGATTTTTTGACCGAAACTAGTATAAAATTGTGTATAATATACTACGATTTTTGACCGAAACTAGTATTTCAAAAAGTTTCATAGAATCAAATTTTAAGATAGTTTTTTTGGAAGGACTTCCATCATAACCTTCCCTCGTACCATATAGAAAGCATCTGAAAACATTCGTAGCATTTCGAACAATCCTCGGTTTACTAGGATTTTTTCACCGAAACTACTATAAAATTGTGTATAATATACTACGATTTTGGACCGAAACTTGTATTTCAAAAAGTTTCATAGAATCAAATTTTAAGATAGTTTTTTTGGAAGGACTTCCATCATAACCTTCCCTCGTACCATATAGAAAGCATCTGAAAACATTCGTAGCATTTCGAATAATCCTCGATTTAATTTGATTTTTTGACCGAAACTAGTATAAAATTGTGTATAATATACTACGATTTTTGACCGAAACTAGTATTTCAAAAGGTTTCATAGAATCGAATTTTGAGATAGTTTTTTTGGATGGACTTCCATTATAACCTTCCCTCGTACCATATAGAAAGCATCTGAAAACTTTCGTTGCATTTCGAACAATCCTCGATTTAATTTGATTTTTTGACCGAAACTAGTTTAAAATTGTGTATAATATACTACGATTTTTGATCGAAACTAGTATTTCATAAAGTTTCATAGAATCGAATTTTGAGATAATTTTTTGGATGCACTTCCATCATAACCTTCCCTCGTACCATATAGAAAGCATCTGAAAAGTTTCGTTGCATTTCGAACAATCCTCGATTTAATTTGATTTTTTGACCGAAACTAGTATAAAATTGTGTATAATATACTACGATTTTTGACCGAAACTAGTATTTCAAAAAGTTTCATAGAATCAAATTTTAAGATAGTTTTTTTGGAAGGACTTCCATCATAACCTTCCCTCGTACCATATAGAAAGCATCTGAAAACATTCGTAGCATTTCGAACAATCCTCGGTTTACTAGGATTTTTTCACCGAAACTACTATAAAATTGTGTATAATATACTACGATTTTGGACCGAAACTAGTATTTCAAAAAGTTTCATAGAATCAAATTTTGAGATAATTTTTTTGGATGGACTTCCATCATAACCTTCCCTCGTACCATATAAAAAGCATCTGAAAAGTTTTGTTGCATTTCGAACAATCCTCGATTTAATTTGATTTTTTGACCGAAACTAGTATAAAATTGTGTATAATATACTACGATTTTTGACCGAAACTAGTATTTCAAAAAGTTTCATAGAATCGAATTTTGAGATAATTTTTTGGATGGACTTCCATCATAACCTTCCCTCGTACCATGTAGAAAGCATCTGAAAAGTTTCGTTGCATTTCAAACAATCCTCGATTTAATTTGATTTTTTGACCGAAACTAGTATAAAATTGTGTATAATATACTACGATTTTTGCCCGAAACTAGTAGTTCAAAAAGTTTCATAGAATCATATTTTGAGATAACTTTTTGCATGGACATCCATCATAACCTTTCCTCTTACCATATAGAAAGGATCTGAATAGTTTCGTACCATTTCGAACAATCCTCGATTAAATTATATTTTTTGACCGAAACTAGTTAAAATTGTGTATAATATACTACGATTTTTGGACATAAACTAGAATTTCAAAAAGTTTCATAGAATCTAATTTTGAGATAATTTTTTTGCATGGACTTCAATCATAACCTTCCCTCGTACCATATAGAAAGAATCTGAATAGTTTCGTAGCAGTTTGAACAATAATCGATTTACTACAATTTTTTTAATCGAAACCAGTATAAAATTGTCTATAATATACTACGATATTTGACCGAAACTAGTATTTCAAAAAGTTTCATAGAATCGAATTTTGAGAGAATTTTATTGTATGGACTTCCATCATAACCTTCCCTCGTACCATATAGAAAGCATTTGAAAAGTTTCATTGCATTTCAAACAATCCTCGATTTAATTTGATTTTTTGACCGAAACTAGTATAAAATTGTGTATAATATACTACGATTTTTGACCGAAACTAGTATTTCAAAAAGTTTCATAGAATCAAATTTTAAGATAGTTTTTTTGGAAGGACTTCCATCATAACCTTCCCTCGTACCATATAGAAAGCATCTGAAAACATTCGTAGCATTTCGAATAATCCTCGATTTAATTTGATTTTTTGACCGAAACTAGTATAAAATTGTGTATAATATACTACGAATTTTGACCGAAACTAGTATTTCAAAAGGTTTCATAGAATCGAATTTTGAGATAGTTTTTTTGGATGGACTTCCATTATAACCTTCCCTCGTACCATATAGAAAGCATCTGAAAACTTTCGTTGCATTTCGAACAATCCTCGATTTAATTTGATTTTTTGACCGAAACTAGTATAAAATTGTGTATAATATACTACGATTTTTGACCGAAACTAGTATTTCATAAAGTTTCATAGAATCGAATTTTGAGATAATTTTTTGGATGGACTTCCATCATAACCTTCCCTCGTACCATATAGAAAGCATCTGAAAAGTTTCGTTGCATTTCGAACAATCCTCGATTTAATTTGATTTTTTGACCGAAACTAGTATAAAATTGTGTATAATATACTACGATTTTTGCCCGAAACTAGTAGTTCAAAAAGTTTCATAGAATCATATTTTGAGATAACTTTTTGCATGGACTTCCATCATAACCTTTCCTCTTACCATATAGAAAGGATCTGAATAGTTTCGTACCATTTCGAACAATCCTCGATTAAATTATATTTTTTGACCGAAACTAGTTAAAATTGTGTATAATATACTACGATTTTTTTACATAAACTAGAATTTCAAAAAGTTTCATAGAATCTAATTTTGAGATAATTTTTTTGCATGGACTTCAATCATAACCTTCCCTCGTACCATATAGAAAGAATCTGAATAGTTTCGTAGCAGTTTGAACAATAATCGATTTACTACGATTTTTTTGACCGAAACCAGTATAAAATTGTCTATAATATAGTACGATATTTGACCGAAACTAGTATTTCAAAAAGATTCATAGAATCGAATTTTGAGAGAATTTTATTGTATGGACTTCATCATAACCTTCCCTCGTACCATATAGAAAGCATCTGAAAAGTTTCATTGCATTTCGAACAATCCTCGATTTAATTTGATTTTTTGACCGAAACTAGTATAAAATTGTGTATAATATACTACGATTTTTGACCGAAACTAGTATTTCAAAAAGTTTCATAGAATCAAATTTTAAGATAGTTTTTTTGGAAGGACTTCCATCATAACCTTCCCTCGTACCATATAGAAAGCATCTGAAAACATTCGTAGCATTTCGAATAATCCTCGATTTAATTTGATTTTTTGACCGAAACTAGTATAAAATTGTGTATAATATACTACGATTTTTGACCGAAACTAGTATTTCAAAAGGTTTCATAGAATCGAATTTTGAGATAGTTTTTTTGGATGGACTTCCATCATAACCTTCCCTCGTACCATATAGAAAGCATCTGAAAACTTTCGTTGCATTTCGAACAATCCTCGATTTAATTTGATTTTTTGACCGAAACTAGTATAAAATTGTGTATAATATACTACGATTTTTGACCGAAACTAGTATTTCAAAAAGTTTCATAGAATCCAATTTTGAGATAATTTTTTGGATGGACTTCCATCATAACCTTCCCTCGTACCATATAGAAAGCATCTGAAAAGTTTCGTTGCATTTCGAACAATCCTCGATTTAATTTTATTTTTTGACCGAAACTAGTATAAAATTGTGTATAATATACTACGATTTTTGCCCGAAACTAGTAGTTCAAAAAGTTTCATAGAATCATATTTTGAGATAACTTTTTGCATGGACTTCCATCATAACCTTTCCTCTTACCATATAGAAAGGATCTGAATAGTTTCGTACCATTTCGAACAATCCTCGATTAAATTATATTTTTTGACCGAAACTAGTTAAAATTGTGTATAATATACTACGATTTTTTGACATAAACTAGAATTTCAAAAAGTTTCATAGAATCTAATTTTGAGATAATTTTTTTGCATGGACTTCAATCATAACCTTCCCTCGTACCATATAGAAAGAATCTGAATAGTTTCGTAGCAGTTTGAACAATAATCGATTTACTACAATTTTTTTGACCGAAACCAGTATAAAATTGTCTATAATATACTACGATATTTGACCGAAACTAGTATTTCAAAAAGTTTCATAGAATCAAATTTTGAGAGAATTTTATTGTATGGACTTCCATCATAACCTTCCCTCGTACCATATAGAAAGCATTTGAAAAGTTTCATTGCATTTCAAACAATCCTCGATTTAATTTGATTTTTTGACCGAAACAAGTATAAAATTGTGTATAATATACTACGATTTTTGACCGAAACTAGTATTTCAAAAAGTTTCATAGAATCAAATTTTAAGATAGTTTTTTTGGAAGGACTTCCATCATAACCTTCCCTCGTACCATATAGAAAGCATCTGAAAACATTCGTAGCATTTCGAATAATCCTCGATTTAATTTGATTTTTTGACCGAAACTAGTATAAAATTGTGTATAATATACTACGAATTTTGACCGAAACTAGTATTTCAAAAGGTTTCATAGAATCGAATTTTGAGATAGTTTTTTTGGATGGACTTCCATTATAACCTTCCCTCGTACCATATAGAAAGCATCTGAAAACTTTCGTTGCATTTCGAACAATCCTCGATTTAATTTGATTTTTTGACCGAAACTAGTATAAATTTGTGTATAATATACTACGATTTTTGACCGAAACTAGTATTTCATAAAGTTTCATAGAATCGAATTTTGAGATAATTTTTTGGATGGACTTCCATCATAACCTTCCCTCGTACCATATAGAAAGCATCTGAAAAGTTTCGTTGCATTTCGAACAATCCTCGATTTAATTTGATTTTTTGACCGAAACTAGTATAAAATTGTGTATAATATACTACGATTTTTGCCCGAAACTAGTAGTTCAAAAAGTTTCATAGAATCATATTTTGAGATAACTTTTTGCATGGACTTCCATCATAACCTTTCCTCTTACCATATAGAAAGGATCTGAATAGTTTCGTGCCATTTCGAACAATCCTCGATTAAATTATATTTTTTGACCGAAACTAGTTAAAATTGTGTATAATATACTACGATTTTTTTACATAAACTAGAATTTCAAAAAGTTTCATAGAATCTAATTTTGAGATAATTTTTTTGCATGGACTTCAATCATAACCTTCCCTCGTACCATATAGAAAGAATCTGAATAGTTTCGTAGCAGTTTGAACAATAATCGATTTACTACGATTTTTTTGACCGAAACCAGTATAAAATTGTCTATAATATACTACGATATTTGACCGAAACTAGTATTTCAAAAAGTTTCATAGAATTGAATTTTGAGAGAATTTTATTGTATGGACTTCCATCATAACCTTCCCTCGTACCATATAGAAAGCATCTGAAAAGTTTCATTGCATTTTGAACAATCCTCGATTTAATTTGATTTTTTGACCGAAACTAGTATAAAATTGTGTATAATATACTACGATTTTTGACCGAAACTAGTATTTCAAAAAGTTTCATAGAATCAAATTTTAAGATAGTTTTTTTGGAAGGACTTCCATCATAACCTTCCCTCGTACCATATAGAAAGCATCTGAAAAAATTCGTAGCATTTCGAATAATCCTCGATTTAATTTGATTTTTTGACCGAAACTAGTATAAAATTGTGTATAATATACTACGATTTTTGCCCGAAACTAGTAGTTCAAAAAGTTTCATAGAATCATATTTTGAGATAACTTTTTGCATGGACTTCCATCATAACCTTTCCTCTTACCATATAGAAAGGATCTGAATAGTTTCGTACCATTTCGAACAATCCTCGATTAAATTATATTTTTTGACCGAAACTAGTTAAAATTGTGTATAATATACTACGATTTTTTTACATAAACTAGAATTTCAAAAAGTTTAATAGAATCTAATTTTGAGATAATTTTTTTTGCATGGACTTCAATCATAACCTTCCCTCGTACCATATAGAAAGAATCTGAATAGTTTCGTAGCAGTTTGAACAATAATCGATTTACTACGATTTTTTTGACCGAAACCAGTATAAAATTGTCTATAATATAGTACGATATTTGACCGAAACTAGTATTTCAAAAAGTTTCATAGAATCGAATTTTGAGAGAATTTTATTGTATGGACTTCATCATAACCTTCCCTCGTACCATATAGAAAGCATCTGAAAAGTTTCATTGCATTTCGAACAATCCTCGATTTAATTTGATTTTTTGACCGAAACTAGTATAAAATTGTGTATAATATACTACGATTTTTGACCGAAACTAGTATTTCAAAAAGTTTCATAGAATCAAATTTTAAGATAGTTTTTTTGGAAGGACTTCCATCATAACCTTCCCTCGTACCATATAGAAAGCATCTGAAAACATTCGTAGCATTTCGAATAATCCTCGATTTAATTTGATTTTTTGACCGAAACTAGTATAAAATTGTGTATAATATACTACGATTTTTGACCGAAACTAGTATTTCAAAAGGTTTCATAGAATCGAATTTTGAGATAGTTTTTTTGGATGGACTTCCATCATAACCTTCCCTCGTACCATATAGAAAGCATCTGAAAACTTTCGTTGCATTTCGAACAATCCTCGATTTAATTTGATTTTTTGACCAAAACTAGTATAAAATTGTGTATAATATACTACGATTTTTGACGGAAACTAGTATTTCAAAAAGTTTCATAGAATCGAATTTTGAGATAATTTTTTGGATGGACTTCCATCATAACCTTCCCTCGTACCATATAGAAAGAATCTGAATAGTTTCATAGCATTTTTAACAATACTCGATTTACTACGATTTTTTTGACCGAAACCAGTATAAAATTGTCTATAATATACTACGATATTTGACCGAAACTAGTATTTCAAAAAGTTTCATAGAATCGAATTTTGAGAGAATTTTATTGTATGGACTTCCATCATAACCTTCCCTCGTACCATATAGAAAGCATCTGAAAAGTTTCGTTGCATTTCGAACAATCCTCGATTTAATTTGATTTTTTGACCGAAACTAGTATAAAATTGTGTATAATATACTACGATTTTTGAACGAAACTAGTATTTCAAAAAGTTTCATAGAATCCAATTTTGAGATAATTTTTTGGATGGACTTCCATCATAACCTTCCCTCGTACCATATAGAAAGCATCTGAAAAGTTTCGTTGCATTTCGAACAATCCTCGATTTAATTTGATTTTTTGACCGAAACTAGTATAAAATTGTGTATAATATACTACGATTTTTGCCCGAAACTAGTAGTTCAAAAAGTTTCATAGAATCATATTTTGAGATAACTTTTTGCATGGACTTCCATCATAACCTTTCCTCTTACCATATAGAAAGGATCTGAATAGTTTCGTACCATTTCGAACAATCCTCGATTAAATTATATTTTTTGACCGAAACTAGTTAAAATTGTGTATAATATACTACGATTTTTTGACATAAACTAGAATTTCAAAAAGTTTCATAGAATCTAATTTTGAGATAATTTTTTTGCATGGACTTCAATCATAACCTTCCCTCGTACCATATAGAAAGAATCTGAATAGTTTCGTAGCAGTTTGAACAATAATCGATTTACTACAATTGTTTTGACCGAAACCAGTATAAAATTGTCTATAATATACTACGATATTTGACCGAAACTAGTATTTCAAAAAGTTTCATAGAATCGAATTTTGAGAGAATTTTATTGTATGGACTTCCATCATAACCTTCCCTCGTACCATATAGAAAGCATCTGAAAAGTTTCATTGCATTTCGAACAATCCTCGATTTACTTTGATTTTTTGAACGAAACTAGTATAAAATTGTGTATAATATACTACGATTTTTGACCGAAACTAGTATTTCAAAAAGTTTCATAGAATCAAATTTTAAGATAGTTTTTTTGGAAGGACTTCCATCATAACCTTCCATCGTACCATATAGAAAGCATCTGAAAACATTTGTAGCATTTCGAATAATCCTCGATTTAATTTGATTTTTTGACCGAAACTAGTATAAAATTGTGTATAATATACTACGATTTTTGACCGAAACTAGTATTTCAAAAAGTTTCATAGAATCGAATTTTGAGATAGTTTTTTTGGATGGACTTCCATCATAACCTTCCCTCGTACCATATAGAAAGCATCTGAAAACTTTCGTTGCATTTCGAACAATCCTCGATTTAATTTGATTTTTTGACCGAAACTAGTATAAAATTGTGTATAATATACTACGATTTTTGACCGAAACTAGTATTTCAAAAAGTTTCATAGAATCCAATTTTGAGATAATTTTTTGGATGGAATTCCATCATAACCTTCCCTCGTACCATATAGAAAGCATCTGAAAAGTTTCGTTGCATTTCGAACAATCCTCGATTTAATTTGATTTTTTGACCGAAACTAGTATAAAATTGTGTATAATATACTACGATTTTTGCCCGAAACTAGTAGTTCAAAAAGTTTCATAGAATCATATTTTGAGATAACTTTTTGCATGGACTTCCATCATAACCTTTCCTCTTACCATATAGAAAGCATCTGAATAGTTTCGTACCATTTCGAACAATCCTCGATTAAATTATATTTTTTGACCGAAACTAGTTAAAATTGTGTATAATATACTACGATTTTTTTACATAAACTAGAATTTCAAAAAGTTTCATAGAATCTAATTTTGAGATAATTTTTTTGCATGGACTTCAATCATAACCTTCCCTCGTACCATATAGAAAGAATCTGAATAGTTTCGTAGCATTTTGAACAATACTCGATTTACTACGATTTTTTTGACCGAAACCAGTATAAAATTGTCTATAATATACTACGATATTTGACCGAAACTAGTATTTCAAAAAGTTTCATAGAATCGAATTTTGAGAGAATTTTATTGTATGGACTTCCATCATAACCTTCCCTCGTACCATATAGAAAGCATCTGAAAAGTTTCATTGCATTTCGAACAATCCTCGATTTAATTTGATTTTTTGACCGAAACTAGTATAAAATTGTGTATAATATACTACGATTTTTGACCGAAACTAGTATTTCAAAAAGTTTCATAGAATCAAATTTTAAGATAGTTTTTTTGGAAGGACTTCCATCATAACCTTCCATCGTACCATATAGAAAGCATCTGAAAACATTTGTAGCATTTCGAATAATCCTCGATTTAATTTGATTTTTTGACCGAAACTAGTATAAAATTGTGTATAATATACTACGATTTTTGACCGAAACTAGTATTTCAAAAAGTTTCATAGAATCGAATTTTGAGATAGTTTTTTTGCATGGACTTCCATCATAACCTTCCCTCGTACCATATAGAAAGCATCTGAAAACTTTCGTTGCATTTCGAACAATCCTCAATTTAATTTGATTTTTTGACCGAAACTAGTATAAAATTGTGTATAATATAATACGATTTTTGAACGAAACTAGTATTTCAAAAAGTTTCATAGAATCCAATTTTGAGATAATTTTTTGGATGGACTTCCATCATAACCTTCCCTCGTACCATATAGAAAGCATCTGAAAAGTTTCGTTGCATTTCGAACAATCCTCGATTTAATTTGATTTTTTGACCGAAACTAGTATAAAATTTGTATAATATACTACGATTTTTGCCCGAAACTAGTAGTTCAAAAAGTTTCATAGAATCATATTTTGAGATAACTTTTTGCATGGACTTCCATCATAACCTTTCCTCTTACCATATAGAAAGGATCTGAATAGTTTCGTACCATTTCGAACAATCCTCGATTAAATTATATTTTTTGACCGAAACTAGTTAAAATTGTGTATAATATACTACGATTTTTTGACATAAACTAGAATTTCAAAAAGTTTAATAGAATCTAATTTTGAGATAATTTTTTTTGCATGGACTTCAATCATAACCTTCCCTCGTACCATATAGAAAGAATCTGAATAGTTTCGTAGCAGTTTGAACAATAATCGATTTACTACGATTTTTTTGACCGAAACCAGTATAAAATTGTCTATAATATAGTACGATATTTGACCGAAACTAGTATTTCAAAAAGTTTCATAGAATCGAATTTTGAGAGAATTTTATTGTATGGACTTCATCATAACCTTCCCTCGTACCATATAGAAAGCATCTGAAAAGTTTCATTGCATTTCGAACAATCCTCGATTTAATTTGATTTTTTGACCGAAACTAGTATAAAATTGTGTATAATATACTACGATTTTTGACCGAAACTAGTATTTCAAAAAGTTTCATAGAATCAAATTTTAAGATAGTTTTTTTGGAAGGACTTCCATCATAACCTTCCCTCGTACCATATAGAAAGCATCTGAAAACATTCGTAGCATTTCGAATAATCCTCGATTTAATTTGATTTTTTGACCGAAACTAGTATAAAATTGTGTATAATATACTACGATTTTTGACCGAAACTAGTATTTCAAAAGGTTTCATAGAATCGAATTTTGAGATAGTTTTTTTGGATGGACTTCCATCATAACCTTCCCTCGTACCATATAGAAAGCATCTGAAAACTTTCGTTGCATTTCGAACAATCCTCGATTTAATTTGATTTTTTGACCAAAACTAGTATAAAATTGTGTATAATATACTACGATTTTTGACGGAAACTAGTATTTCAAAAAGTTTCATAGAATCGAATTTTGAGATAATTTTTTGGATGGACTTCCATCATAACCTTCCCTCGTACCATATAGAAAGAATCTGAATAGTTTCATAGCATTTTTAACAATACTCGATTTACTACGATTTTTTTGACCGAAACCAGTATAAAATTGTCTATAATATACTACGATATTTGACCGAAACTAGTATTTCAAAAAGTTTCATAGAATCGAATTTTGAGAGAATTTTATTGTATGGACTTCCATCATAACCTTCCCTCGTACCATATAGAAAGCATCTGAAAAGTTTCGTTGCATTTCGAACAATCCTCGATTTAATTTGATTTTTTGACCGAAACTAGTATAAAATTGTGTATAATATACTACGATTTTTGAACGAAACTAGTATTTCAAAAAGTTTCATAGAATCCAATTTTGAGATAATTTTTTGGATGGACTTCCATCATAACCTTCCCTCGTACCATATAGAAAGCATCTGAAAAGTTTCGTTGCATTTCGAACAATCCTCGATTTAATTTGATTTTTTGACCGAAACTAGTATAAAATTGTGTATAATATACTACGATTTTTGCCCGAAACTAGTAGTTCAAAAAGTTTCATAGAATCATATTTTGAGATAACTTTTTGCATGGACTTCCATCATAACCTTTCCTCTTACCATATAGAAAGGATCTGAATAGTTTCGTACCATTTCGAACAATCCTCGATTAAATTATATTTTTTGACCGAAACTAGTTAAAATTGTGTATAATATACTACGATTTTTTGACATAAACTAGAATTTCAAAAAGTTTCATAGAATCTAATTTTGAGATAATTTTTTTGCATGGACTTCAATCATAACCTTCCCTCGTACCATATAGAAAGAATCTGAATAGTTTCGTAGCATTTTGAACAATAATCGATTTACTACAATTGTTTTGACCGAAACCAGTATAAAATTGTCTATAATATACTACGATATTTGACCGAAACTAGTATTTCAAAAAGTTTCATAGAATCGAATTTTGAGAGAATTTTATTGTATGGACTTCCATCATAACCTTCCCTCGTACCATATAGAAAGCATCTGAAAAGTTTCATTGCATTTCGAACAATCCTCGATTTAATTTGATTTTTTGACCGAAACTAGTATAAAATTGTGTATAATATACTACGATTTTTGACCGAAACTAGTATTTCAAAAAGTTTCATAGAATCAAATTTTAAGATAGTTTTTTTGGAAGGACTTCCATCATAACCTTCCATCGTACCATATAGAAAGCATCTGAAAACATTTGTAGCATTTCGAATAATCCTCGATTTAATTTGATTTTTTGACCGAAACTAGTATAAAATTGTGTATAATATACTACGATTTTTGACCGAAACTAGTATTTCAAAAAGTTTCATAGAATCGAATTTTGAGATAGTTTTTTTGGATGGACTTCCATCATAACCTTCCCTCGTACCATATAGAAAGCATCTGAAAACTTTCGTTGCATTTCGAACAATCCTCGATTTAATTTGATTTTTTGACCGAAACTAGTATAAAATTGTGTATAATATACTACGATTTTTGACCGAAACTAGTATTTCAAAAAGTTTCATAGAATCCAATTTTGAGATAATTTTTTGGATGGAATTCCATCATAACCTTCCCTCGTACCATATAGAAAGCATCTGAAAAGTTTCGTTGCATTTCGAACAATCCTCGATTTAATTTGATTTTTTGACCGAAACTAGTATAAAATTGTGTATAATATACTACGATTTTTGCCCGAAACTAGTAGTTCAAAAAGTTTCATAGAATCATATTTTGAGATAACTTTTTGCATGGACTTCCATCATAACCTTTCCTCTTACCATATAGAAAGGATCTGAATAGTTTCGTACCATTTCGAACAATCCTCGATTAAATTATATTTTTTGACCGAAACTAGTTAAAATTGTGTATAATATACTACGATTTTTTGACATAAACTAGAATTTCAAAAAGTTTCATAGAATCTAATTTTGAGATAATTTTTTTGCATGGACTTCAATCATAACCTTCCCTCGTACCATATAGAAAGAATCTGAATAGTTTCGTAGCAGTTTGAACAATAATCGATTTAGTACAATTGTTTTGACCGAAACCAGTATAAAATTGTCTATAATATACTACGATATTTGACCGAAACTAGTATTTCAAAAAGTTTCATAGAATCGAATTTTGAGAGAATTTTATTGTATGGACTTCCATCATAACCTTCCCTCGTACCATATAGAAAGCATCTGAAAAGTTTCATTGCATTTCGAACAATCCTCGATTTAATTTGATTTTTTGACCGAAACTAGTATAAAATTGTGTATAATATACTACGATTTTTGACCGAAACTAGTATTTTAAAAAGTTTCATAGAATCAAATTTTAAGATAGTTTTTTTGGAAGGACTTCCATCATAACCTTCCATCGTACCATATAGAAAGCATCTGAAAACATTTGTAGCATTTCGAATAATCCTCGATTTAATTTGATTTTTTGACCGAAACTAGTATAAAATTGTGTATAATATACTACGATTTTTGACCGAAACTAGTATTTCAAAAAGTTTCATAGAATCGAATTTTGAGATAGTTTTTTTGGATGGACTTCCATCATAACCTTCCCTCGTACCATATAGAAAGCATCTGAAAACTTTCGTTGCATTTCGAACAATCCTCGATTTAATTTGATTTTTTGACCGAAACTAGTATAAAATTGTATATAATATACTACGATTTTTGACCGAAACTAGTATTTCAAAAAGTTTCATAGAATCCAATTTTGAGATAATTTTTTGGATGGAATTCCATCATAACCTTCCCTCGTACCATATAGAAAGCATCTGAAAAGTTTCGTTGCATTTCGAACAATCCTCGATTTAATTTGATTTTTTGACCGAAACTAGTATAAAATTGTGTATAATATACTACGATTTTTGCCCGAAACTAGTAGTTCAAAAAGTTTCATAGAATCATATTTTGAGATAACTTTTTGCATGGACTTCCATCATAACCTTTCCTCTTACCATATAGAAAGCATCTGAATAGTTTCGTACCATTTCGAACAATCCTCGATTAAATTATATTTTTTGACCGAAACTAGTTAAAATTGTGTATAATATACTACGATTTTTTTACATAAACTAGAATTTCAAAAAGTTTCATAGAATCTAATTTTGAGATAATTTTTTTGCATGGACTTCAATCATAACCTTCCCTCGTACCATATAGAAAGAATCTGAATAGTTTCGTAGCATTTTGAACAATACTCGATTTACTACGATTTTTTTGACCGAAACCAGTATAAAATTGTCTATAATATACTACGATATTTGACCGAAACTAGTATTTCAAAAAGTTTCATAGAATCGAATTTTGAGAGAATTTTATTGTATGGACTTCCATCATAACCTTCCCTCGTACCATATAGAAAGCATCTGAAATGTTTCGTTGCATTTCGAACAATCCTCGATTTAATTTGATTTTTTGACCGAAACTAGTATAAAATTGTGTATAATATACTACGATTTTTGACCGAAACTAGTATTTCAAAAAGTTTCATAGAATCAAATTTTAAGATAATTTTTTTGGAAGGACTTCCATCATAACCTTCCCTCGTACCATATAGAAAGCATCTGAAAACATTCGTAGCATTTCGAACAATCCTCGGTTTACTAGGATTTTTTCACCGAAACTATTATAAAATTGTGTATAATATACTACGATTTTGGACCGAAACTAGTATTTCAAAAAGTTTCATAGAATCGAATTTTGAGATAATTTTTTTGGATGGACTTCCATCATAACCTTCCCTCGTACCATATAAAAAGCATCTGAAAAGTTTCGTTGCATTTCGAACAATCCTCGATTTAATTTGATTTTTTGACCGAAACTAGTATAAAATTGTGTATAATATACTACGATTTTTGACCGAAACTAGTATTTCAAAAAGTTTCATAGAATCAAATTTTAAGATAGTTTTTTTGGAAGGACTTCCATCATAACCTTCCATCGTACCATATAGAAAGCATCTGAAAACATTTGTAGCATTTCGAATAATCCTCGATTTAATTTGATTTTTTGACCGAAACTAGTATAAAATTGTGTATAATATACTACGATTTTTGACCGAAACTAGTATTTCAAAAAGTTTCATAGAATCGAATTTTGAGATAGTTTTTTTGGATGGACTTCCATCATAACCTTCCCTCGTACCATATAGAAAGCATCTGAAAACTTTCGTTGCATTTCGAACAATCCTCAATTTAATTTGATTTTTTGACCGAAACTAGTATAAAATTGTGTATAATATAATACGATTTTTGAACGAAACTAGTATTTCAAAAAGTTTCATAGAATCCAATTTTGAGATAATTTTTTGGATGGACTTCCATCATAACCTTCCCTCGTACCATATAGAAAGCATCTGAAAAGTTTCGTTGCATTTCGAACAATCCTCGATTTAATTTGATTTTTTGACCGAAACTAGTATAAAATTTGTATAATATACTACGATTTTTGCCCGAAACTAGTAGGTCAAAAAGTTTCATAGAATCATATTTTGAAATAACTTTTTGCATGGACTTCCATCATAACCTTTCCTCTTACCATATAGAAAGGATCTGAATAGTTTCGTACCATTTCGAACAATCCTCGATTAAATTATATTTTTTGACCGAAACTAGTTAAAATTGTGTATAATATACTACGATTTTTTGACATAAACTAGAATTTCAAAAAGTTTCATAGAATCTAATTTTGAGATAATTTTTTTGCATGGACTTCAATCATAACCTTCCCTCGTACCATATAGAAAGAATCTGAATAGTTTCGTAGCAGTTTGAACAATAATCGATTTACTACAATTGTTTTGACCGAAACCAGTATAAAATTGTCTATAATATACTACGATATTTGACCGAAACTAGTATTTCAAAAAGTTTCATAGAATCGAATTTTGAGAGAATTTTATTGTATGGACTTCCATCATAACCTTCCCTCGTACCATATAGAAAGCATCTGAAAAGTTTCATTGCATTTCGAACAATCCTCGATTTAATTTGATTTTTTGACCGAAACTAGTATAAAATTGTGTATAATATACTACGATTTTTGACCGAAACTAGTATTTCAAAAAGTTTCATAGAATCAAATTTTAAGATAGTTTTTTTGGAAGGACTTCCATCATAACCTTCCATCGTACCATATAGAAAGCATCTGAAAACATTTGTAGCATTTCGAATAATCCTCGATTTAATTTGATTTTTTGACCGAAACTAGTATAAAATT
Organism: Lathyrus aphaca; assembly: GCA_963966055.1. Lineage (NCBI taxonomy): Eukaryota > Viridiplantae > Streptophyta > Magnoliopsida > Fabales > Fabaceae > Lathyrus > Lathyrus aphaca. Next base: position 44,487,846 of record OZ014523.1, read on the forward strand.
GTGTATAATATACTACGATTTTTGACCGAAACTAGTATTTCAAAAAGTTTCATAGAATCGAATTTTGAGATAGTTTTTTTGGATGGACTTCCATCATAACCTTCCCTCGTACCATATAGAAAGCATCTGAAAACTTTCGTTGCATTTCGAACAATCCTCGATTTAATTTGATTTTTTGACCAAAACTAGTATAAAATTGTGTATAATATACTACGATTTTTGACCGAAACTAGTATTTCAAAAAGTTTCATAGATTCCAATTTTGAGATAATTTTTTGGATGGAATTCCATCATAACCTTCCCTCGTACCATATAGAAAGCATCTGAAAAGTTTCGTTGCATTTCGAACAATCCTCGATTTAATTTGATTTTTTGACCGAAACTAGTATAAAATTGTGTATAATATACTACGATTTTTGCCCGAAACTAGTAGTTCAAAAAGTTTCATAGAATCATATTTTGAGATAACTTTTTGCATGGACTTCCATCATAACCTTTCCTCTTACCATATAGAAAGCATCTGAATAGTTTCGTACCATTTCGAACAATCCTCGATTAAATTATATTTTTTGACCGAAACTAGTTAAAATTGTGTATAATATACTACGATTTTTTGACATAAACTAGAATTTCAAAAAGTTTCATAGAATCTAATTTTGAGATAATTTTTTTGCATGGACTTCAATCATAACCTTCCCTCGTACCATATAGAAAGAATCTGAATAGTTTCATAGCATTTTGAACAATACTCGATTTACTACGATTTTTTTGACCGAAACCAGTATAAAATTGTCTATAATATACTACGATATTTGACCGAAACTAGTATTTCAAAAAGTTTCATAGAATCGAATTTTGAGAGAATTTTATTGTATGGACTTCCATCATAACCTTCCCTCGTACCATATAGAAAGCATCTGAAATGTTTCGTTGCATTTCGAACAATCCTCGATTTAATTTGATTTTTTGACCGAAACTAGTATAAAATTGTGTATAATATACTACGAATTTTGACCGAAACTAGTATTTCAAAAAGTTTCATAGAATCAAATTTTAAGATAATTTTTTTGGAAGGACTTCCATCATAAACTTCCCTCGTACCATATAGAAAGCATCTGAAAACATTCGTAGCATTTCGAACAATCCTCGGTTTACTAGGATTTTTTCACCGAAACTATTATAAAATTGTGTATAATATACTACGATTTTGGACCGAAACTAGTATTTCAAAAAGTTTCATAGAATCGAATTTTGAGATAATTTTTTTGGATGGACTTCCATCATAACCTTCCCTCGTACCATATAAAAAGCATCTGAAAAGTTTCGTTGCATTTCGAACAATCCTCGATTTAATTTGATTTTTTGACCGAAACTAGTATAAAATTGTGTATAATATACTACGATTTTTGCCCGAAACTAGTAGTTCAAAAAGTTTCATAGAATCATATTTTGAGATAACTTTTTGCATGGACTTCCATCATAACCTTTCCTCTTACCATATAGAAAGGATCTGAATAGTTTCGTACCATTTCGAACAATCCTCGATTAAATTATATTTTTTGACCGAAACTAGTTAAAATTGTGTATAATATACTACGATTTTTTTACATAAACTAGAATTTCAAAAAGTTTCATAGAATCTAATTTTGAGATAATTTTTTTGCATGGACTTCAATCATAACCTTCCCTCGTACCATATAGAAAGAATCTGAATAGTTTCGTAGCAGTTTGAACAATAATCGATTTACTACGATTTTTTTGACTGAAATCAGTATAAAATTGTCTATAATATACTACGATATTTGACCGAAACTAGTATTTCAAAAAGTTTCATAGAATCGAATTTTGAGAGAATTTTATTGTATGGACTTCCATCATAACCTTCCCTCGTACCATATAGAAAGCATCTGAAAAGTTTCATTGCATTTCGAACAATCCTCGATTTAATTTGATTTTTTGACCGAAACTAGTATAAAATTGTGTATAATATACTACGATTTTTGACCGAAACTAGTATTTCAAAAAGTTTCATAGAATCAAATTTTAAGATAGTTTTTTGGAAGGACTTCCATCATAACCTTCCATCGTACCATATAGAAAGCATCTGAAAACATTTGTAGCATTTCGAATAATCCTCGATTTAATTTGATTTTTTGACCGAAACTAGTATAAAATTGTGTATAATATACTACGATTTTTGACCGAAACTAGTATTTCAAAAAGTTTCATAGAATCGAATTTTGAGATAGTTTTTTTGGATGGACTTCCATCATAACCTTCCCTCGTACCATATAGAAAGCATCTGAAAACTTTCGTTGCATTTCGAACAATCCTCGATTTAATTTGATTTTTTGACCGAAACTAGTATAAAATTGTGTATAATATACTACGATTTTTGAACGAAACTAGTATTTCAAAAAGTTTCATAGAATCCAATTTTGAGATAATTTTTTGGATGGACTTCCATCATAACCTTCCCTCGTACCATATAGAAAGCATCTGAAAAGTTTCGTTGCATTTCGAACAATCCTCGATTTAATTTGATTTTTTGACCGAAACTAGTATAAAATTGTGTATAATATACTACGATTTTTGCCCGAAACTAGTAGTTCAAAAAGTTTCATAGAATCATATTTTGAGATAACTTTTTGCATGGACTTCCATCATAACCTTTCCTCTTACCATATAGAAAGGATCTGAATAGTTTCGTACCATTTCGAACAATCCTCGATTAAATTATATTTTTTGACCGAAACTAGTTAAAATTGTGTATAATATACTACGATTTTTTGACATAAACTAGAATTTCAAAAAGTTTCATAGAATCTAATTTTGAGATAATTTTTTTGCATGGACTTCAATCATAACCTTCCCTCGTACCATATAGAAAGAATCTGAATAGTTTCGTAGCAGTTTGAACAATAATCGATTTACTACGATTTTTTTGACCGAAACCAGTATAAAATTGTCTATAATATACTACGATATTTGACCGAAACTAGTATTTCAAAAAGTTTCATAGAATCGAATTTTGAGAGAATTTTATTGTATGGACTTCCATCATAACCTTCCCTCGTACCATATAGAAAGCATCTGAAAAGTTTCATTGCATTTCGAACAATCCTCGATTTAATTTGATTTTTTGACCGAAACTAGTATAAAATTGTGTATAATATACTACGATTTTTGACCGAAACTAGTATTTCAAAAAGTTTCATAGAATCAAATTTTAAGATAGTTTTTTGGAAGGACTTCCATCATAACCTTCCATCGTACCATATAGAAAGCATCTGAAAACATTTGTAGCATTTCGAATAATCCTCGATTTAATTTGATTTTTTGACCGAAACTAGTATAAAATTGTGTATAATATACTACGATTTTTGACCGAAACTAGTATTTCAAAAAGTTTCATAGAATCGAATTTTGAGATAGTTTTTTTGGATGGACTTCCATCATAACCTTCCCTCGTACCATATAGAAAGCATCTGAAAACTTTCGTTGCATTTCGAACAATCCTCGATTTAATTTGATTTTTTGACCGAAACTAGTATAAAATTGTGTATAATATACTACGATTTTTGAACGAAACTAGTATTTCAAAAAGTTTCATAGAATCCAATTTTGAGATAATTTTTTGGATGGACTTCCATCATAACCTTCCCTCGTACCATATAGAAAGCATCTGAAAAGTTTCGTTGCATTTCGAACAATCCTCGATTTAATTTGATTTTTTGACCGAAACTAGTATAAAATTGTGTATAATATACTACGATTTTTGCCCGAAACTAGTAGTTCAAAAAGTTTCATAGAATCATATTTTGAGATAACTTTTTGCATGGACTTCCATCATAACCTTTCCTCTTACCATATAGAAAGGATCTGAATAGTTTCGTACCATTTCGAACAATCCTCGATTAAATTATATTTTTTGACCGAAACTAGTTAAAATTGTGTATAATATACTACGATTTTTTGACATAAACTAGAATTTCAAAAAGTTTCATAGAATCTAATTTTGAGATAATTTTTTTGCATGGACTTCAATCATAACCTTCCCTCGTACCATATAGAAAGAATCTGAATAGTTTCGTAGCAGTTTGAACAATAATCGATTTACTACGATTTTTTTGACCGAAACCAGTATAAAATTGTCTATAATATACTACGATATTTGACCGAAACTAGTATTTCAAAAAGTTTCATAGAATCGAATTTTGAGAGAATTTTATTGTATGGACTTCCATCATAACCTTCCCTCGTACCATATAGAAAGCATCTGAAAAGTTTCATTGCATTTCGAACAATCCTCGATTTAATTTGATTTTTTGACCGAAACTAGTATAAAATTGTGTATAATATACTACGATTTTTGACCGAAACTAGTATTTCAAAAAGTTTCATAGAATCAAATTTTAAGATAGTTTTTTGGAAGGACTTCCATCATAACCTTCCATCGTACCATATAGAAAGCATCTGAAAACATTTGTAGCATTTCGAATAATCCTCGATTTAATTTGATTTTTTGACCGAAACTAGTATAAAATTGTGTATAATATACTACGATTTTTGACCGAAACTAGTATTTCAAAAAGTTTCATAGAATCGAATTTTGAGATAGTTTTTTTGGATGGACTTCCATCATAACCTTCCCTCGTACCATATAGAAAGCATCTGAAAACTTTCGTTGCATTTCGAACAATCCTCGATTTAATTTGATTTTTTGACCGAAACTAGTATAAAATTGTGTATAATATACTACGATTTTTGAACGAAACTAGTATTTCAAAAAGTTTCATAGAATCCAATTTTGAGATAATTTTTTGGATGGACTTCCATCATAACCTTCCCTCGTACCATATAGAAAGCATCTGAAAAGTTTCGTTGCATTTCGAACAATCCTCGATTTAATTTGATTTTTTGACCGAAACTAGTATAAAATTGTGTATAATATACTACGATTTTTGCCCGAAACTAGTAGTTCAAAAAGTTTCATAGAATCATATTTTGAGATAACTTTTTGCATGGACTTCCATCATAACCTTTCCTCTTACCATATAGAAAGGATCTGAATAGTTTCGTACCATTTCGAACAATCCTCGATTAAATTATATTTTTTGACCGAAACTAGTTAAAATTGTGTATAATATACTACGATTTTTTGACATAAACTAGAATTTCAAAAAGTTTCATAGAATCTAATTTTGAGATAATTTTTTTGCATGGACTTCAATCATAACCTTCCCTCGTACCATATAGAAAGAATCTGAATAGTTTCGTAGCAGTTTGAACAATAATCGATTTACTACGATTTTTTTGACCGAAACCAGTATAAAATTGTCTATAATATACTACGATATTTGACCGAAACTAGTATTTCAAAAAGTTTCATAGAATCGAATTTTGAGAGAATTTTATTGTATGGACTTCCATCATAACCTTCCCTCGTACCATATAGAAAGCATCTGAAAAGTTTCATTGCATTTCGAACAATCCTCGATTTAATTTGATTTTTTGACCGAAACTAGTATAAAATTGTGTATAATATACTACGATTTTTGACCGAAACTAGTATTTCAAAAAGTTTCATAGAATCAAATTTTAAGATAGTTTTTTTGGAAGGACTTCCATCATAACCTTCCATCGTACCATATAGAAAGCATCTGAAAACATTTGTAGCATTTCGAATAATCCTCGATTTAATTTGATTTTTTGACCGAAACTAGTATAAAATTGTGTATAATATACTACGATTTTTGACCGAAACTAGTATTTCAAAAAGTTTCATAGAATCGAATTTTGAGATAGTTTTTTTGGATGGACTTCCATCATAACCTTCCCTCGTACCATATAGAAAGCATCTGAAAACTTTCGTTGCATTTCGAACAATCCTCGATTTAATTTGATTTTTTGACCGAAACTAGTATAAAATTGTGTATAATATACTACGATTTTTGACCGAAACTAGTATTTCAAAAAGTTTCATAGAATCCAATTTTGAGATAATTTTTTGGATGGACTTCCATCATAACCTTCCCTCGTACCATATAGAAAGCATCTGAAAAGTTTCGTTGCATTTCGAACAATCCTCGATTTAATTTGATTTTTTGACCGAAACTAGTATAAAATTGTGTATAATATACTACGATTTTTGCCCGAAACTAGTAGTTCAAAAAGTTTCATAGAATCATATTTTGAGATAACTTTTTGCATGGACTTCCATCATAACCTTTCCTCTTACCATATAGAAAGGATCTGAATAGTTTCGTACCATTTCGAACAATCCTCGATTAAATTATATTTTTTGACCGAAACTAGTTAAAATTGTGTATAATATACTACGATTTTTTGACATAAACTAGAATTTAAAAAAGTTTCATAGAATCTAATTTTGAGATAATTTTTTTGCATGGACTTCAATCATAACCTTCCCTCGTACCATTTAGAAAGAATCTGAATAGTTTCGTAGCAGTTTGAACAATAATCGATTTACTACGATTTTTTTGACCGAAACCAGTATAAAATTGTCTATAATATACTACGATATTTGACCGAAACTAGTATTTCAAAAAGTTTCATAGAATCGAATTTTGAGAGAATTTTATTGTATGGACTTCCATCATAACCTTCCCTCGTACCATATAGAAAGCATCTGAAAAGTTTCATTGCATTTCGAACAATCCTCGATTTAATTTGATTTTTTGACCGAAACTAGTATAAAATTGTGTATAATATACTACGATTTTTGACCGAAACTAGTATTTCAAAAAGTTTCATAGAATCAAAATTTAAGATAGTTTTTTTGGAAGGACTTCCATCATAACCTTCCATCGTACCATATAGAAAGCATCTGAAAACATTCGTATCATTTCGAATAATCCTCGATTTAATTTGATTTTTTGACCGAAACTAGTATAAAATTGTGTATAATATACTACGATTTTTGACCGAAACTAGTATTTCAAAAAGTTTCATAGAATCGAATTTTGAGATAGTTTTTTTGGATGGACTTCCATCATAACCTTCCCTCGTACCATATAGAAAGCATCTGAAAAATTTCGTTGCATTTCGAACAATCCTCGATTTAATTTGATTTTTTGACCGAAACTAGTATAAAATTGTGTATAATATACTACGATTTTTGACCGAAACTAGTATTTCAAAAAGTTTCATAGAATCCAATTTTGAGATAATTTTTTGGATGGACTTCCATCATAACCTTCCCTCGTACCATATAGAAAGCATCTGAAAAGTTTCGTTGCATTTCGAACAATCCTCGATTTAATTTTATTTTTTGACCGAAACTAGTATAAAATTGTGTATAATATACTACGATTTTTTCCCGAAACTAGTAGTTCAAAAAGTTTCATAGAATCATATTTTGAGATAACTTTTTGCATGGACTTCCATCATAACCTTTCCTCTTACCATATAGAAAGGATCTGAATAGTTTCGTACCATTTCGAACAATCCTCGATTAAATTATATTTTTTGACCGAAACTAGTTAAAATTGTGTATAATATACTACGATTTTTTGACATAAACTAGAATTTCAAAAAGTTTCATAGAATCTAATTTTGAGATAATTTTTTTGCATGGACTTCAATCATAACCTTCCCTCGTACCATATAGAAAGAATCTGAATAGTTTCATAGCATTTTGAACAATACTCGATTTACTACGATTTTTTTGACCGAAACCAGTATAAAATTATCTATAATATACTACGATATTTGACCGAAACTAGTATTTCAAAAAGTTTCATAGAATCGAATTTTGAGAGAATTTTATTGTATGGACTTCCATCATAACCTTCCCTCGTACCATATAGAAAGCATCTGAAATGTTTCGTTGCATTTCGAACAATCCTCGATTTAATTTGATTTTTTGACCGAAACTAGTATAAAATTGTGTATAATATACTACGATTTTTGACCGAAACTAGTATTTCAAAAAGTTTCATAGAATCAAATTTTAAGATAATTTTTTTGGAAGGACTTCCATCATAACCTTCCCTCGTACCATATAGAAAGCATCTGAAAACATTCGTAGCATTTCGAACAATCCTCGGTTTACTAGGATTTTTTCACCGAAACTATTATAAAATTGTGTATAATATACTACGATTTTGGACCGAAACTAGTATTTCAAAAAGTTTCATAGAATCGAATTTTGAGATAATTTTTTTGGATGGACTTCCATCATAACCTTCCCTCGTACCATATAAAAAGCATCTGAAAAGTTTCGTTGCATTTCGAACAATCCTCGATTTAATTTGATTTTTTCACCGAAACTAGTATAAAATTGTGTATAATATACTACGATTTTTGACCGAAACTAGTATTTCAAAAAGTTTCATAGAATCGAATTTTGAGATAATTTTTTGGATTGACTTCCATCATAACCTTCCCTCGTACCATATAGAAAGCATCTGAAAAGTATCGTTGCATTTCGAACAATCCTCGATTTAATTTGATTTTTTGACCGAAACTAGTATAAAATTGTGTATAATATACTACGATTTTTGCCCAAAAACTAGTAGTTAAAAAAGTTTCATAGAATCATATTTTGAGATAACTTTTTGCATGGACTTCCATCATAACCTTTCCTCTTACCATATAGAAAGGATCTGAATAGTTTCGTATCATTTCGAACAATCCTCGATTAAATTATATTTTTTGACCGAAACTAGATAAAATTGTGTATAATATACTACGATTTTTTGACATAAACTAGAATTTCAAAAAGTTTCATAGAATCTAATTTTGAGATAATTTTTTTGCATGGACTTCAATCATAACCTTCCCTCGTACCATATAGAAAGAATCTGAATAGTTTCATAGCATTTTGAACAATACTCGATTTACTACGATTTTTTTGACCGAAACCAGTATAAAATTGTCTATAATATACTACGATATTTGACCGAAACTAGTATTTCAAAAAGTTTCATAGAATCGAATTTTGAGAGAATTTTATTGTATGGACTTCCATTATAACCTTCCCTCGTACCATATAGAAAGCATCTGAAAAGTTTCGTTGCATTTCGTACAATCCTCGATTTAATTTGAATTTTTGACCGAAACTAGTATAAAATTGTGTATAATATACTAAGATTTTTGACCGAAACTAGTATTTCAAAAAGTTTCATAGAATCAAATTTTAAGATAGTTTTTTTGGAAGGACTGCCATCATAACCTTCCCTCGTACCATATAGAAAGCATCTGAAAACATTCGTAGCATTTCGAACAATCCTCGGTTTACTAGGATTTTTTCACCGAAACTATTATAAAATTGTGTATAATATACTACGATTTTGGACCGAAACTAGTATTTCAAAAAGTTTCATAGAATCGGATTTTTGAGATAATTTTTTTGGATGGACTTCCATCATAACCTTCCCTCGTACCATATAAAAAGCATCTGAAAAGTTTCGTTGCATTTCGAACAATCCTCGATTTAATTTGATTTTTTGACCGAAACTAGTATAAAATTGTGTATAATATACTACGATTTTTGCCCGAAACTAGTAGTTCAAAAAGTTTCATAGAATCATATTTTGAGATAACTTTTTGCATGGACTTCAATCATAACCTTTCCTCTTACCATATAGAAAGGATCTGAATAGTTTCGTACCATTTCGAACAATCCTCGATTTAATTTGATTTTTTGACCGAAACTAGTATAAAATTGTGTATAATATACTACGATTTTTGCCCGAAACTAGTAGTTCAAAAAGTTTCATAGAATCATATTTTGAGATAACTTTTTGCATGGACTTCCATCATAACCTTTCCTCTTACCATATAGAAAGGATCTGAATAGTTTCGTACCATTTCGAACAATCCTCGATTAAATTATATTTTTTGACCGAAACTAGTTAAAATTGTGTATAATATACTACGATTTTTTTACATAAACTAGAATTTCAAAAAGTTTCATAGAATCTAATTTTGAGATAATTTTTTTGCATGGACTTCAATCATAACCTTCCCTCGTACCATATAGAAAGAATCTGAATAGTTTCGTAGCAGTTTGAACAATAATTGATTTACTACGATTTTTTTGACCGAAACCAGTATAAAATTGTCTATAATATACTACGATATTTGACCGAAACTAGTATTTCAAAAAGTTTCATAGAATCGAATTTTGAGAGAATTTTATTGTATGGACTTCCATCATAACCTTCCCTCGTACCATATAGAAAGCATCTGAAAAGTTTCATTGCATTTCGAACAATCCTCGATTTAATTTGATTTTTTGACCGAAACTAGTATAAAATTGTGTATAATATACTACGATTTTTGACCGAAACTAGTATTTCAAAAAGTTTCATAGAATCAAATTTTAAGATAGTTTTTTTGGAAGGACTTCCATCATAACCTTCCATCGTACCATATAGAAAGCATCTGAAAACATTCGTAGCATTTCGAATAATCCTCGATTTAATTTGATTTTTTGACCGAAACTAGTATAAAATTGTGTATAATATACTACGATTTTTGACCGAAACTAGTATTTCAAAAAGTTTCATAGAATCGAATTTTGAGATAGTTTTTTTGGATGGACTTCCATCATAACCTTCCCTCGTACCATATAGAAAGCATCTGAAAACTTTCGTTGCATTTCGAACAATCCTCGATTTAATTTGATTTTTTGACCGAAACTAGTATAAAATTGTGTATAATATACTACGATTTTTGAACGAAACTAGTATTTCAAAAAGTTTCATAGAATCCAATTTTGAGATAATTTTTTTGATGGACTTCCATCATAACCTTCCCTCGTACCATATAGAAAGCATCTGAAAAGTTTTGTTGCATTTCGAACAATCCTCGATTTAATTTGATTTTTAGACCGAAACTAGTATAAAATTGTGTATAATATACTACGATTTTTGCCCGAAACTAGTAGTTCAAAAAGTTTCATAGAATCATATTTTGAGATAACTTTTTGCATGGACTTCCATCATAACCTTTCCTCTTACCATATAGAAAGGATCTGAATAGTTTCGTACCATTTCGAACAATCCTCGATTAAATTATATTTTTTGACCGAAACTAGTTAAAATTGTGTATAATATACTACGATTTTTTGACATAAACTAGAATTTCAAAAAGTTTCATAGAATCTAATTTTGAGATAATTTTTTTGCATGGACTTCAATCATAACCTTCCCTCGTACCATATAGAAAGAATCTGAATAGTTTCGTAGCATTTTGAACAATACTCGATTTACTACGATTTTTTTGACCGAAACCAGTATAAAATTGTCTATAATATACTACGATATTTGACCGAAACTAGTATTTCAAAAAGTTTCATAGAATCGAATTTTGAGAGAATTTTATTGTATGGACTTCCATCATAACATTCCCTCGTACCATATAGAAAGCATCTGAAACGTTTCGTTGCATTTCGAACAATCCTCGATTTAATTTGATTTTTTGACCGAAACTAGTATAAAATTGTGTATAATATACTACGATTTTTGACCGAAACTAGTATTTCAAAAAGTTTCATAGAATCAAATTTTAAGATAGTTTTTTTGGAAGGACTTCCATCATAACATTCCCTCGTACCAAATAGAAAGCATCTGAAAACATTCGTAGCATTTCGAATAATCCTCGATTTAATTTGATTTTTTCACCGAAACTAGTATAAAATTGTGTATAATATACTACGATTTTTGACCGAAACTAGTATTTCAAAAAGTTTCATAGAATCGAATTTTGAGATAGTTTTTTTGGATGGACTTCCATCATAACCTTCCCTCGTACCATATAGAAAGCATCTGAAAACTTTCGTAGCATTTCGAGTAATCCTCGATTTAATTTGATTTTTTGACCAAAACTAGTATAAAATTGTGTATAATATACTACGATTTTTGACCGAAACTAGTATTTCAAAAAGTTTCATAGAATCGAATTTTGAGATAGTTTTTTTGGATGGACTTCCATCATAACCTTCCCTCGTACCATATAGAAAGCATCTGAAAACTTTCGTAGCATTTCGAATAATCCTCGATTTAATTTGATTTTTTGAACGAAACTAGTATAAAATTGTGTATAATATACTACGATTTTTGACCGGAACTAGTATTTCAAAAAGTGTATCTAATTTTGAGATAATGTTTTTGCATGGACTTCCATCATACCCTTCCCTCGTACAATATAGATAGGATCTGAAAAATTTCGTAGCATTTCGAACAAACCTCGATTTAATTTGATTTTTGACTGAAACTAGTATAAAATTGTGTATAATATACTACGATTTTTGACCGAAACTAGTATTTCAAAAAGTTTCATAGAATCCAATTTTGAGATAATTTTTTGGATGGACTTCCATCATAACCTTCCCTCGTACCATATAGAAAGCATCTGAAAAGTTTCGTTGCATTTCGAACAATCCTCGATTTAATTTGATTTTTTGACCGAAACTAGTATAAAATTGTGTATAATATACTACGATTTTTGCCCGAAACTAGTAGTTCAAAAAGTTTCATAGAATCATATTTTGAGATAACTTTTTGCATGGACTTCCATCATAACCTTTCCTCTTACCATATAGAAAGGATCTGAATAGTTTCGTACCATTTCGAACAATCCTCGATTAAATTATATTTTTTGACCGAAACTAGTTAAAATTGTGTATAATATACTACGATTTTTTGACATAAACTAGAATTTCAAAAAGTTTCATAGAATCTAATTTTGAGATAATTTTTTTGCATGGACTTCAATCATAACCTTCCCTCGTACCATATAGAAAGAATCTGAATAGTTTCGTAGCATTTTGAACAATACTCGATTTACTACGATTTTTTTGACCGAAACCAGTATAAAATTGTCTATAATATACTACGATATTTGACCGAAACTAGTATTTCAAAAAGTTTCATAGAATCGAATTTTGAGAGAATTTTATTGTATGGACTTCCATCATAACATTCCCTCTTACCATATAGAAAGCATCTGAAAAGTTTCGTTGCATTTCGAACAATCCTCGATTTAATTTGATTTTTTGACCGAAACTAGTATAAAATTGTGTATAATATACTACGATTTTTGACCGAAACTAGTATTTCAAAAAGTTTCATAGAATCAAATTTTAAGATAGTTTTTTTGGAAGGACTTCCATCATAACATTCCCTCGTACCAAATAGAAAGCATCTGAAAACATTCGTAGCATTTCGAATAATCTTCGATTTAATTTGATTTTTTCACCGAAACTAGTATAAAATTGTGTATAATATACTACGATTTTTGACCGAAACTAGTATTTCAAAAAGTTTCATAGAAACGAATTTTGAGATAGTTTTTTTGGATGGACTTCCATCATAACCTTCCCTCGTACCATATAGAAAGCATCTGAAAACTTTCGTTGCATTTCGAACAATCCTCGATTTAATTTGATTTTTTGACCGAAACTAGTATAAAATTGTGTATAATATACTACGATTTTTGACAGAAACTAGTATTTCAAAAAGTTTCATAGAATCCAATTTTGAGATAATTTTTTGGATGGACTTCCATCATAACCTTCCCTCGTACCATATAGAAAGCATCTGAAAAGTTTCGTTGCATTTCGAACAATCCTCGATTTAATTTGATTTTTTGACCGAAACTAGTATAAAATTGTGTATAATATACTACGATTTTTGCCCGAAACAAGTAGTTCAAAAAGTTTCATAGAATCATATTTTGAGATAACTTTTTGCATGGACTTCCATCATAACCTTTCCTCTTACCATATAGAAAGGATCTGAATAGTTTCGTACCATTTCGAACAATCCTCGATTAAATTATAATTTTTGACCGAAACTAGTTAAAATTGTGTATAATATACTACGATTTTTTGACATAAACTAGAATTTCAAAAAGTTTCATAGAATCTAATTTTGAGATAATTTTTTTGCATGGACTTCAATCATAACCTTCCCTCGTACCATATAGAAAGAATCTGAATAGTTTCGTAGCATTTTGAACAATACTCGATTTACTACGATTTTTTTGACCGAAACCAGTATAAAATTGTCTATAATATACTACGATATTTGACCGAAACTAGTATTTCAAAAAGTTTCATAGAATCGAATTTTGAGAGAATTTTATTGTATGGACTTCCATCATAACATTCCCTCGTACCATATAGAAAGCATCTGAAAAGTTTCGTTGCATTTCGAACAATCCTCGATTTAATTTGATTTTTTGACCGAAACTAGTATAAAATTGTGTATAATATACTACGATTTTTGACCGAAACTAGTATTTCAAAAAGTTTCATAGAATCAAATTTTAAGATAGTTTTTTTGGAAGGACTTCCATTATAACATTCCCTCGTACCATATAGAAAGCATCTGAAAACATTCGTAGCATTTCGAATAATCCTCGATTTAATTTGATTTTTTGACCGAAACTAGTATAAAATTGTGTATAATATACTAAGATTTTTGACCGAAACTAGTATTTCAAAAAGTTTCATAGAATCGAATTTTGAGATAGTTTTTTTGGATGAACTTCCATCATAACCTTCCCTCGTACCATATAGAAAGCATCTGAAAACTTTCGTAGCATTTCGAATAATCCTCGATTTAATTTGATTTTTTGACCGAAACTAGTATAAAATTGTGTATAATATACTACGATTTTTGACCGGAACTAGTATTTCAAAAAGTGTCATAGAATCTAATTTTGAGATAATTTTTTTGCTTGGACTTCCTTCATACCCTTCCCTCGTACAATATAGATAGGATCTGAAAAATTTTGTAGCATTTCGAACAATCCTCGATTTAATTGATTTTTGACTGAAACTAGTATAAAATTGTGTATAATATACTACGATTTTTTGACATAAACTAGAATTTCAAAAAGTTTCATAGAATCTAATTTTGAGATAATTTTTTTGCATGACTTCAATCATAACCTTCCCTCGTACCATATAGAAAGCATCTGAAAAGTTTCGTAGCATCTCGAACAATCCTCGATTTAATTTGATTTTTTGACCGAAACTAGTATAAAATTGTGTATAATATACTACGATTTTTGACCGAAACTAGTATTTCAAAAAGTTTCATAGAATCGAATTTTGAGATAATTTTTTGGATGGACTTCTATCATAACCTTCCCTCGTACCATATAGAAAGCATCTGAAAAGTTTCGTTGCATTTCGAACAATCCTCGATTTAATTTGATTTTTTGACCGAAACTAGTATAAAATTGTGTATACTATACTACGATTTTTGCCCGATACTAGTAGTTCAAAAAGTTTCATAGAATTATATTTTGAGATAACTTTTTGCTAGGACTTCCATCATAACCTTTCCTCTTACCATATAGAAAGGATCTGAATAGTTTCGTACCATTTCGAACAATCCTTGATTAAATTATATTTTTTGACCGAAACTAGTTAAAATTGTGTAAAATATACTACGATTTTTTGACATAAACTAGAATTTCAAAAAGTTTCATAGAATCTAATTTTGAGAGAATTTTATTGTATGGACTTCCATCATAACCTTCCCTCGTACCATATAGAAAGCATCTGAAAAGTTTCGTTGCATTTCGAACAATCCTCGATTTAATTTGATTTTTTGACCGAAACTAGTATAAAATTGTGTATAATATACTACGATTTTTGACCGAAACTAGTATTTCAAAAAGTTTCATAGAATCATATTTTGAGATAGTTTTTTTGGAAGGACTTCCATCATAACCTTCCCTCGTATTATATAGAAAGCATCTGAAAACATTCGTAGCATTTCGAATAATCCTCGATTTAATTTGATTTTTTGACCGAAACTAGTATAAAATTGTGTATAATATACTACGATTTTTGACCGAAACTAGTATTTCAAAAAGTTTCATAGAATCGAATTTTGAGATAGTTTTTTTGGATGGACTTCCATCATAACCTTCCCTCGTACCATATAGAAAGTATCTGAAAACTTTCGTAGCATTTCGAATAATCCTCGATTTAATTTGATTTTTTGACCGAAACTAGTATAAAATTGTGTATAATATACTACGATTTTTGACCGGAACTAGTATTTCAAAAAGTGTCATAGAATCTAATTTTGAGATAATTTTTTTGCATGGACTTCCATCATACCCTTCCCTCGTACAATATAGATAGGATCTGAAAAATTTTGTAGCATTTCGAACAATCCTCGATTTAATTTGATTTTTGACTGAAACTAGTATAAAATTGTGTATAATATACTACGATTTTTTGACATAAACTAGAATTTCAAAAAGTTTCATAGAATCTAATTTTGAGATAATTTATTTGCATGGACTTCAATCATAACCTTCCCTCGTACCATATAGAAAGAATTTGAATAGTTTCGTAGCATTTCGAACAATCCTTGATTTACTTGGATTTTTTGACTGAAACTATTATAAAATTGTGTATAATATACTACGATTTTTGACCGAAACTAGTATTTCAAAAAGTTTCATAGAATCGAATTTTGAGAATTTTTTTGGATGGACTTCCATCATAACCTTCCCTCGTACCATATAGAAAGCATCTGAAAAGTTTCGTTGCATTTAGAACAATCCTCAATTTAATTTGATTTTTTGATCGAAACTAAAATTGTGTATAATATACTACGATTTTTTGACATAAACTAGAATTTCAAAAAGTTTCATAGAATCTAATTTTGAGATAATTTTTTTGCATGACTTCAATCATATCCTTCCCTCGTACCATATAGAAAGCATCTGAAAAGTTTCGTAGCATCTCGAACAATCCTCGATTTAATTTGATTTTTTGACCGAAACTAGTATAAAATTGTGTATAATATACTACGATTTTTGACCGAAACTAGTATTTCAAAAAGTTTCATAGAATCGAATTTTGAGATAATTTTTTGGATGGACTTCCATCATAACCCTCCCTCGTACCATATAGAAAGCATCTGAAAAGTATCGTTGCATTTCGAACAATCCTCGATTTAATTTGATTTTTTGACCGAAACAAGTATAAAATTGTGTATACTATACTACGATTTTTGCCCGAAACTAGTAGTTCAAAAAGTTTCATAGAATCATATTTTGAGATTACTTTTTTCATGGACTTCCATCATAACCTTTCCTCTTATCATATAGAAAGGATCTGAATAGTTTCGTACCATTTCGAACAATCCTCGATTAAATTATATTTTTTGACCGAAACTAGTCAAAATTGTGTATAATATACTACGATTTTTTGACATAAACTAGAATTTCAAAAAGTTTCATAGAATCTAATTTTGAGATAATTTTTTTGCATGGACTTCAATCATAACCTTCCCTCGTACCATATAGAAAGAATCTGAATAGTTTCGTAGCATTTTGAACAATACTCGATTTACTACGATTTTTTTGACCGAAACCAGTATAAAATTGTCTATAATATACTACGATATTTGACCGAAACTAGTATTTCAAAAAGTTTCATAGAATCGAATTTTGAGAGAATTTTATTGTATGGACTTCCATCATAACTTTCCCTCGTACCATATAGAAAGCATCTGAAAAGTTTCGTTGCATTTCGAACAATCCTCGATTTAATTTGATTTTTTGACCGAAACTAGTATAAAATTGTGTATAATATACTACGATTTTTGACCGAAACTAGTATTTCAAAAAGTTTCATAGAATCAAATTTTAAGATAGTTTTTTTGGAAGGACTTCCATCATAACCTTCCCTCGTACCATATAGAAAGCATCTGAAAACATTCGTAGCATTTCGAATAATCTTCGATTTAATTTGATTTTTTGACCGAAACTAGTATAAAATTGTGTATAATATACTACGATTTTTGACAGAAACTAGTATTTCAAAAAGTTTCATAGAATCGAATTTTGAGATAGTTTTTTTGGATGGACTTCCATCATAACCATCCCTCGTACCATATAGAAAGCATCTGAAAACATTCGTAGCATTTCGAATAATCCTCGATTTAATTTGGTTTTTTGACCGAAATTAGTATAAAATTGTGTATAATATACTACGATTTTTGACCGGAACTAGTATTTCAAAAAGTGTCATAGAATCTACTTTTGAGATAATGTTTTTGCATGGACTTCCATCATACCCTTCCCTCGTACAATATAGATAGGATCTGAAAAATTTCGAAGCATTTCGAACAATCCTCGATTTAATTTGATTTTTGACTGAAACTAGTATAAAATTGTGTATAATATACTACGATTTTTTGACATAAACTAGAATTTCAAAAAGTTTCATAGAATCTAATTTTGAGATAATTTATTTGCATGGACTTCAATCATAACCTTCCCTCGTACCATATAGAAAGAATTTGAATAGTTTCGTAGCATTTCGAACAATCCTTGATTTACTTGGATTTTTTGACTGAAACTATTATAAAATTGTGTATAATATACTATGATTTTTGACCGAAACTAGTATTTCAAAAAGTTTCATAGAATCGAATTTTGAGAATTTTTTTGGATGGACTTCCATCATAACCTTCCCTCGTACCATATAGAAAGCATCTGAAAAGTTTCGTTGCATTTCGAACAATCCTCAATTTAATTTGATTTTTTGATCGAAACTAGTATAAAATTGTGTATAATATACTACGATTTTTTGACATAAACTAGAATTTCAAAAAGTTTCATAGAATCTAATTTTGAGATAATTTTTTTGCATGACTTCAATCATAACCTTCCCTCGTACCATATAGAAAGCATCTGAAAAGTTTCGTAGCATCTCGAACAATCCTCGATTTAATTTGATTTTTTGACCGAAACTAGTATAAAATTGTGTATAATATACTACGATTTTTGACCGAAACTAGTATTTCAAAAAGTTTCATATAATCGAATTTTGAGATAATTTTTTGGATGGACTTCCATCATAACCTTCCCTCGTACCATATAGAAAGCATCTGAAAAGTTTCGTTGCATTTCGAACAATCCTCGATTTAATTTGATTTTTTGACCGAAACTAGTATAAAATTGTGTATAATATACTACGATTTTTGCCCGAAACTAGTAGTTCAAAAAGTTTCATAGAATCATATTTTGAGATAACTTTTTGCATGGACTTCCATCATAACCTTTCCTCTTACCATATAGAAAGGATCTGAATAGTTTCGTACCATTTCGAACAATCCTCGATTAAATTATATTTTTTGACCGAAACTAGTTAAAATTGTGTATAATATACTACAATTTTTTGACATAAACTAGAATTTCAAAAAGTTTCATAGAATCTAATTTTGAGATAATTTTTTTGCATGGACTTCAATCATAACCTTCCCTCGTACCATATAGAAAGAATCTGAATAGTTTCGTAGCATTTTGAACAATACTCGATTTACTACGATTTTTTTGACCGAAACCAGTATAAAATTGTCTATAATATACTACGATATTTGACCGAAACTAGTATTTCAAAAAGTTTCATAGAATCGAATTTTGAGAGAATTTTATTGTATGGACTTCCATCATAACCTTCCCTCGTACCATATAGAAAGCATCTGAAAAGTTTCGTTGCATTTCGAACAATCCTCGATTTAATTTGATTTTTTGACCGAAACTAGTATAAAATTGTGTATAATATACTACGAATTTTGACCGAAACTAGTATTTCAAAAAGTTTCATAGAATCAAATTTTAAGATAGTTTTTTTGGAAGGACTTCCATCATAACCTTCCCTCGTACCATATAGAAAGCATCTGAAAACATTCGTAGCATTTCGAATAATCCTCGATTTAATTTGATTTTTTGACCGAAACTAGTATAAAATTGTGTATAATATGCTACGATTTTTGACCGAAACTAGTATTTCAAAAAGTTTCATAGAATCGAATTTTGAGATAGTTTTTTTGGATGGACTTCCATCATAACCTTCCCTCGTACCATATAGAAAGCATATGAAAACTTTCGTTGCATTTCGAACAATCCTCGATTTAATTTGATTTTTTGACCGAAACTAGTATAAAATTGTGTATAATATACTACGATTTTTGCCCGAAACTAGTAGTTCAAAAAGTTTCATAGAATCATATTTTGAGATAACTTTTTGCATGGACTTCCATCATAACCTTTCCTCTTACCATATAGAAAGGATCTGAATAGTTTCGTACCATTTCGAACAATCCTCGATTAAATTATATTTTTTGACCGAAACTAGTTAAAATTGTGTATAATATACTACAATTTTTTGACATAAACTAGAATTTCAAAAAGTTTCATAGAATCTAATTTTGAGATAATTTTTTTGCATGGACTTCAATCATAACCTTCCCTCGTACCATATAGAAAGAATCTGAATAGTTTCGTAGCATTTTGAACAATACTCGATTTACTACGATTTTTTTGACCGAAACCAGTATAAAATTGTCTATAATATACTACGATATTTGACCGAAACTAGTATTTCAAAAAGTTTCATAGAATCGAATTTTGAGAGAATTTTATTGTATGGACTTCCATCATAACCTTCCCTCGTACCATATAGAAAGCATCTGAAAACATTCGTAGCATTTCGAATAATCCTCGATTTAATTTGATTTTTTGACCGAAACTAGAATAAAATTGTGTATAATATACTACGATTTTTGACCGAAACTAGTATTTCAAAAAGTTTCATAGAATCAAATTTTAAGATAGTTTTTTTGGAAGGACTTCCATCATAACCTTCCCTCGTACCATATAGAAAGCATCTGAAAACATTCGTAGCATTTCGAATAATCCTCGATTTAATTTGATTTTTTGACCGAAACTAGTATAAAATTGTGTATAATATACTACGATTTTTGACCGAAACTAGTATTTCAAAAAGTTTCATAGAATCGAATTTTGAGATAGTTTTTTTGGATGGACTTCCATCATAACCTTCCCTCGTACCATATAGAAAGCATCTGAAAACTTTCGTTGCATCTTGAACAATCCTCGATATAATTTGATTTTTTTACCGACACTAGTATAAAATTGTGTATAATATACTACGATTTTTGACCGAAACTAGTATTTCAAAAAGTTTCATAGAATCGAATTTTGAGATAATTTTTTGGATGGACTTCCATCATAACCTTCCCTCGTACCATATAGAAAGCATCTGAAAAGTTTCGTTGCATTTCGAACAATCCTCGATTTAATTTGATTTTTTGACCGAAACTAGTATATAATTGTGTATAATATACTACGATTTTTTCCCGAAACTAGTAGTTCAAAAAGTTTCATAGAATCATATTTTGAGATAACTTTTTGCATGGACTTCCATCATAACCTTTCCTCTTACCATATAGAAAGGATCTGAATAGTTTCGTACCATTTCGAACAATCCTCGATTAAATTATATTTTTTGACCGAAACTAGTTAAAATTGTGTATAATATACTACAATTTTTTGACATAAACTAGAATTTCAAAAAGTTTCATAGAATCTAATTTTGAGATAATTTTTTTGCATGGACTTCAATCATAACCTTCCCTCGTACCATATAGAAAGAATCTGAATAGTTTCGTAGCATTTCGAACAATACTCGATTTACTACGATTTTTTTGACCGAAACCAGTATAAAATTGTGTATAATATACTACGATTTTTGACCGAAACTAGTATTTCAAAAAGTTTCATAGAATCGAATTTTGAGAATTTTTTTGGATGGACTTCCATCATAACCTTCCCTCGTACCATATAGAAAGCATCTGAAAAGTTTCGTTGCATTTTGAACAATCCTCGATTTAATTTTATTTTTTGACCGATACTAGTATAAAATTGTGTATAATATACTACGATTTTTGACCGAAACTAGTATTTCAAAAAGTTTCATAGAATCAAATTTTAAGATAGTTTTTTTGGAAGGACTTCCATCATAACCTTCCCTCGTACCATATAGAAAGCATCTGAAAACATTCGTAGCATTTCGAATAATCCTCGATTTAATTTGATTTTTTGACCGAAATTAGTATAAAATTGTGTATAATATACTACGATTTTTGACCGAAACTAGTATTTCAAAAAGTTTCATAGAATCAAATTTTAAGATAGTTTTTTTGGAAGGACTTCCATCATAACCTTCCCTCGTACCATATAGAAAGCATCTGAAAACATTCGTAGCATTTCGAATAATCCTCGATTTAATTTGATTTTTTGACCGAAACTAGTATAAAATTGTGTATAATATACTACGATTTTTGACCGAAACTAGTATTTTAAAAAGTTTCATAGAATCGAATTTTGAGATAGTTTTTTTGGATGGACTTCCATCATAACCTTCCCTCGTACCATATAGAAAGCATCTGAAAACTTTCGTTGCATCTCGAACAATCCTCGATATAATTTGATTTTTTTACCGAAACTAGTATAAAATTGTGTATAATATACTACGATTTTTGACCGAAACTAGTATTTCAAAAAGTTTCATAGAATCGAATTTTGAGATAATTTTTTGGATGGACTTCCATCATAACCTTCCCTCGTACCATATAGAAAGCATCTGAAAAGTTTCGTTGCATTTCGAACAATCCTCGATTTAATTTGATTTTTTGACCGAAACTAGTATATAATTGTGTATAATATACTACGATTTTTGCCCGAAACTAGTAGTTCAAAAAGTTTCATAGAATCATATTTTGAGATAACTTTTTGCATGGACTTCCATCATAACCTTTCCTCTTACCATATAGAAAGGATCTGAATAGTTTCGTACCATTTCGAACAATCCTCGATTAAATTATATTTTTTGACCGAAACTAGTTAAAATTGTGTATAATATACTACAATTTTTTGACATAAACTAGAATTTCAAAAAGTTTCATAGAATCTAATTTTGAGATAATTTTTTTGCATGGACTTCAATCATAACCTTCCCTCGTACCATATAGAAAGAATTTGAATAGTTTCGTAGCATTTCGAACAATCCTTGATTTACTTGGATTTTTTGACTGAAACTATTATAAAATTGTGTATAATATACTACGATTTTTGACCGAAACTAGTATTTCAAAAAGTTTCATAGAATCGAATTTTGAGAATTTTTTTGGATGGACTTCCATCATAACCTTCCCTCGTACCATATAGAAAGCATCTGAAAAGTTTCGTTGCATTTCGAACAATCCTCAATTTAATTTGATTTTTTGATCGAAACTAGTATAAAATTGTGTATAATATACTACGATTTTTTGACATAAACTAGAATTTCAAAAAGATTCATAGAATCTAATTTTGAGATAATTTTTTTGCATGACTTCAATCATAACCTTCCCTCGTACCATATAGAAAACATCTGAAAAGTTTCGTAGCATCTCGAACAATCCTCGATTTAATTTGATTTTTTGACCGAAACTAGTATAAAATTGTGTATAATATACTACGATTTTTGACCGAAACTAGTATTTCAAAAAGTTTCATAGAATCAAATTTTAAGATAGTTTTTTTGGAAGGACTTCCATCATAACCTTCCCTCGTACCATATAGAAAGCATCTGAAAACATTCGTAGCATTTCGAATAATCCTCGATTTAATTTGATTTTTTGACCGAAACTAGTATAAAATTGTGTATAATATACTACGATTTTTGACCGAAACTAGTATTTCAAAAAGTTTCATAGAATCGAATTTTGAGATAGTTTTTTTGGATGGACTTCCATCATAACCTTCCCTCGTACCATATAGAAAGCATATGAAAACTTTCGTTGCATTTCGAACAATCCTCGATTTAATTTGATTTTTTGACCGAAACTAGTATAAAATTGTGTATAATATACTACGATTTTTGCCCGAAACTAATAGTTCAAAAAGTTTCATAGAATCATATTTTGAGATAACTTTTCGCATGGACTTCCATCATAACCTTTCCTCTTACCATATAGAAAGGATCTGAATAGTTTCGTACCATTTCGAACAATCCTCGATTAAATTATATTTTTTGACCGAAACTAGTTAAAATTGTGTATAATATACTACAATTTTTTGACATAAACTAGAATTTCAAAAAGTTTCATAGAATCTAATTTTGAGATAATTTTTTTGCATGGACTTCAATCATAACCTTCCCTCGTACCATATAGAAAGAATCTGAATAGTTTCGTAGCATTTTGAACAATACTCGATTTACTACGATTTTTTTGACCGAAACTAGTATAAAATTGTCTATAATATACTACGATATTTGACCGAAACTAGTATTTCAAAAAGTTTCATAGAATCGAATTTTGAGAGAATTTTATTGTATGGACTTCCATCATAACCTTCCCTCGTACCATATAGAAAGCATCTGAAAAGTTTCGTTGCATTTCGAACAATCCTCGATTTAATTTGATTTTTTGACCGAAACTAGTATAAAATTGTGTATAATATACTACGATTTTTGACCGAAACTAGTATTTCAAAAAGTTTCATAGAATCAAATTTTAAGATAGTTTTTTTGGAAGGACTTCCATCATAACCTTCCCTCGTACCATATAGAAAGCATCTGAAAACATTCGTAGCATTTCGAATAATCCTCGATTTAATTTGATTTTTTGACCGAAACTAGTATAAAATTGTGTATAATATACTACGATTTTTGACCGAAACTAGTATTTCAAAAAGTTTCATAGAATCGAATTTTGAGATAGTTTTTTTGGATGGACTTCCATCATAACCTTCCCTCGTACCATATAGAAAGCATCTGAAAACTTTCGTTGCATCTCGAACAATCCTCGATATAATTTGATTTTTTTACCGAAACTAGTATAAAATTGTGTATAATATACTACGATTTTTGACCGAAACTAGTATTTCAAAAAGTTTCATAGAATCGAATTTTGAGATAATTTTTTGGATGGACTTCCATCATAACCTTCCCTCGTACCATATAGAAAGCATCTGAAAAGTTTCGTTGCATTTCGAACAATCCTCGATTTAATTTGATTTTTTGACCGAAACTAGTATATAATTGTGTATAATATACTACGATTTTTGCCCGAAACTAGTAGTTCAAAAAGTTTCATAGAATCATATTTTGAGATAACTTTTTGCATGGACTTCCATCATAACCTTTCCTCTTACCATATAGAAAGGATCTGAATAGTTTCGTACCATTTCGAACAATCCTCGATTAAATTATATTTTTTGACCGAAACTAGTTAAAATTGTGTATAATATACTACAATTTTTTGACATAAACTAGAATTTCAAAAAGTTTCATAGAATCTAATTTTGAGATAATTTTTTTGCATGGACTTCAATCATAACCTTCCCTCGTACCATATAGAAAGAATTTGAATAGTTTCGTAGCATTTCGAACAATCCTTGATTTACTTGGATTTTTTGACTGAAACTATTATAAAATTGTGTATAATATACTACGATTTTTGACCGAAACTAGTATTTCAAAAAGATTCATAGAATCGAATTTTGAGAATTTTTTTGGATGGACTTCCATCATAACCTTCCCTCGTACCATATAGAAAGCATCTGAAAAGTTTCGTTGCATTTCGAACAATCCTCAATTTAATTTGATTTTTTGATCGAAACTAGTATAAAATTGTGTATAATATACTACGATTTTTTGACATAAACTAGAATTTCAAAAAGATTCATAGAATCTAATTTTGAGATAATTTTTTTGCATGACTTCAATCATAACCTTCCCTCGTACCATATAGAAAACATCTGAAAAGTTTCGTAGCATCTCGAACAATCCTCGATTTAATTTGATTTTTTGACCGAAACTAGTATAAAATTGTGTATAATATACTACGATTTTTGACCGAAACTAGTATTTCAAAAAGTTTCATAGAATCAAATTTTAAGATAGTTTTTTTGGAAGGACTTCCATCATAACCTTCCCTCGTACCATATAGAAAGCATCTGAAAACATTCGTAGCATTTCGAATAATCCTCGATTTAATTTGATTTTTTGACCGAAACTAGTATAAAATTGTGTATAATATACTACGATTTTTGACCGAAACTAGTATTTCAAAAAGTTTCATAGAATCGAATTTTGAGATAGTTTTTTTGGATGGACTTCCATCATAACCTTCCCTCGTACCATATAGAAAGCATATGAAAACTTTCGTTGCATTTCGAACAATCCTCGATTTAATTTGATTTTTTGACCGAAACTAGTATAAAATTGTGTATAATATACTACGATTTTTGCCCGAAACTAGTAGTTCAAAAAGTTTCATAGAATCATATTTTGAGATAACTTTTTGCATGGACTTCCATCATAACCTTTCCTCTTACCATATAGAAAGGATCTGAATAGTTTCGTACCATTTCGAACAATCCTCGATTAAATTATATTTTTTGACCGAAACTAGTTAAAATTGTGTATAATATACTACAATTTTTTGACATAAACTAGAATTTCAAAAAGTTTCATAGAATCTAATTTTGAGATAATTTTTTTGCATGGACTTCAATCATAACCTTCCCTCGTACCATATAGAAAGAATCTGAATAGTTTCGTAGCATTTTGAACAATACTCGATTTACTACGATTTTTTTGACCGAAACTAGTATAAAATTGTCTATAATATACTACGATATTTGACCGAAACTAGTATTTCAAAAAGTTTCATAGAATCGAATTTTGAGAGAATTTTATTGTATGGACTTCCATCATAACCTTCCCTCGTACCATATAGAAAGCATCTGAAAAGTTTCGTTGCATTTCGAACAATCCTCGATTTAATTTGATTTTTTGACCGAAACTAGTATAAAATTGTGTATAATATACTACGATTTTTGACCGAAACTAGTATTTCAAAAAGTTTCATAGAATCGAATTTTGAGATAGTTTTTTTGGATGGACTTCCATCATAACCTTCCCTCGTACCATATAGAAAGCATCTGAAAACTTTCGTTGCATCTCGAACAATCCTCGATATAATTTGATTTTTTTACCGAAACTAGTATAAAATTGTGTATAATATACTACGATTTTTGACCGAAACTAGTATTTCAAAAAGTTTCATAGAATCGAATTTTGAGATAATTTTTTGGATGGACTTCCATCATAACCTTCCCTCGTACCATATAGAAAGCATCTGAAAAGTTTCGTTGCATTTCGAACAATCCTCGATTTAATTTGATTTTTTGACCGAAACTAGTATATAATTGTGTATAATATACTACGATTTTTGCCCGAAACTAGTAGTTCAAAAAGTTTCATAGAATCATATTTTGAGATAACTTTTTGCATTGACTTACATCATAACCTTTCCTCTTACCATATAGAAAGGATCTGAATAGTTTCGTACCATTTCGAACAATCCTCGATTAAATTATATTTTTTGACCGAAACTAGTTAAAATTGTGTATAATATACTACAATTTTTTGACATAAACTAGAATTTCAAAAAGTTTCATAGAATCTAATTTTGAGATAATTTTTTTGCATGGACTTCAATCATAACCTTCCCTCGTACCATATAGAAAGAATTTGAATAGTTTCGTAGCATTTCGAACAATCCTTGATTTACTTGGATTTTTTGACTGAAACTATTATAAAATTGTGTATAATATACTACGATTTTTGACCGAAACTAGTATTTCAAAAAGTTTCATAGAATCGAATTTTGAGAATTTTTTTGGATGGACTTCCATCATAACCTTCCCTCGTACCATATAGAAAGCATCTGAAAAGTTTCGTTGCATTTCGAACAATCCTCAATTTAATTTGATTTTTTGATCGAAACTAGTATAAAATTGTGTATAATATACTACGATTTTTTGACATAAACTAGAATTTCAAAAAGATTCATAGAATCTAATTTTGAGATAATTTTTTTGCATGACTTCAATCATAACCTTCCCTCGTACCATATAGAAAACATCTGAAAAGTTTCGTAGCATCTCGAACAATCCTCGATTTAATTTGATTTTTTGACCGAAACTAGTATAAAATTGTGTATAATATACTACGATTTTTGACCGAAACTAGTATTTCAAAAAGTTTCATAGAATCAAATTTTAAGATAGTTTTTTTGGAAGGACTTCCATCATAACCTTCCCTCGTACCATATAGAAAGCATCTGAAAACATTCGTAGCATTTCGAATAATCCTCGATTTAATTTGATTTTTTGACCGAAACTAGTATAAAATTGTGTATAATATACTACGATTTTTGACCGAAACTAGTATTTCAAAAAGTTTCATAGAATCGAATTTTGAGATAGTTTTTTTGGATGGACTTCCATCATAACCTTCCCTCGTACCATATAGAAAGCATATGAAAACTTTCGTTGCATTTCGAACAATCCTCGATTTAATTTGATTTTTTGACCGAAACTAGTATAAAATTGTGTATAATATACTACGATTTTTGCCCGAAACTAGTAGTTCAAAAAGTTTCATAGAATCATATTTTGAGATAACTTTTTGCATGGACTTCCATCATAACCTTTCCTCTTACCATATAGAAAGGATCTGAATAGTTTCGTACCATTTCGAACAATCCTCGATTAAATTATATTTTTTGACCGAAACTAGTTAAAATTGTGTATAATATACTACAATTTTTTGACATAAACTAGAATTTCAAAAAGTTTCATAGAATCTAATTTTGAGATAATTTTTTTGCATGGACTTCAATCATAACCTTCCCTCGTACCATATAGAAAGAATCTGAATAGTTTCGTAGCATTTTGAACAATACTCGATTTACTACGATTTTTTTGACCGAAACTAGTATAAAATTGTCTATAATATACTACGATATTTGACCGAAACTAGTATTTCAAAAAGTTTCATAGAATCGAATTTTGAGAGAATTTTATTGTATGGACTTCCATCATAACCTTCCCTCGTACCATATAGAAAGCATCTGAAAAGTTTCGTTGCATTTCGAACAATCCTCGATTTAATTTGATTTTTTGACCGAAACTAGTATAAAATTGTGTATAATATACTACGATTTTTGACCGAAACTAGTATTTCAAAAAGTTTCATAGAATCAAATTTTAAGATAGTTTTTTTGGAAGGACTTCCATCATAACCTTCCCTCGTTCCATATAGAAAGCATCTGAAAACATTCGTAGCATTTCGAATAATCCTCGATTTAATTTGATTTTTTGACCGAAACTAGTATAAAATTGTGTATAATATACTACGATTTTTGACCGAAACTAGTATTTCAAAAAGTTTCATAGAATCGAATTTTGAGATAATTTTTTGGATGGACTTCCATCATAACCTTCCCTCGTACCATATAGAAAGCATCTGAAAAGTTTCGTTGCATTTCGAACAATCCTCGATTTAATTTGATTTTTTGACCGAAACTAGTATATAATTGTGTATAATATACTACGATTTTTGCCCGAAACTAGTAGTTCAAAAAGTTTCATAGAATCATATTTTGAGATAACTTTTTGCATTGACTTACATCATAACCTTTCCTCTTACCATATAGAAAGGATCTGAATAGTTTCGTACCATTTCGAACAATCCTCGATTAAATTATATTTTTTGACCGAAACTAGTTAAAATTGTGTATAATATACTACAATTTTTTGACATAAACTAGAATTTCAAAAAGTTTCATAGAATCTAATTTTGAGATAATTTTTTTGCATGGACTTCAATCATAACCTTCCCTCGTACCATATAGAAAGAATTTGAATAGTTTCGTAGCATTTCGAACAATCCTTGATTTACTTGGATTTTTTGACTGAAACTATTATAAAATTGTGTATAATATACTACGATTTTTGACCGAAACTAGTATTTCAAAAAGTTTCATAGAATCGAATTTTGAGAATTTTTTTGGATGGACTTCCATCATAACCTTCCCTCGTACCATATAGAAAGCATCTGAAAAGTTTCGTTGCATTTCTAACAATCCTCAATTTAATTTGATTTTTTGATCGAAACTAGTATAAAATTGTGTATAATATACTACGATTTTTTGACATAAACTAGAATTTCAAAAAGATTCATAGAATCTAATTTTGAGATAATTTTTTTGCATGACTTCAATCATAACCTTCCCTCGTACCATATAGAAAACATCTGAAAAGTTTCGTAGCATCTCGAACAATCCTCGATTTAATTTGATTTTTTGACCGAAACTAGTATAAAATTGTGTATAATATACTACGATTTTTGACCGAAACTAGTATTTCAAAAAGTTTCATAGAATCAAATTTTAAGATCGTTTTTTTGGAAGGACTTCCATCATAACCTTCCCTCGTACCATATAGAAAGCATCTGAAAACATTCGTAGCATTTCGAATAATCCTCGATTTAATTTGATTTTTTGACCGAAACTAGTATAAAATTGTGTATAATATACTACGATTTTTGACCGAAACTAGTATTTCAAAAAGTTTCATAGAATCGAATTTTGAGATAGTTTTTTTGGATGGACTTCCATCATAACCTTCCCTCGTACCATATAGAAAGCATATGAAAACTTTCGTTGCATTTCGAACAATCCTCGATTTAATTTGATTTTTTGACCGAAACTAGTATAAAATTGTGTATAATATACTACGATTTTTGCCCGAAACTAGTAGTTCAAAAAGTTTCATAGAATCATATTTTGAGATAACTTTTTGCATGGACTTCCATCATAACCTTTCCTCTTACCATATAGAAAGGATCTGAATAGTTTCGTACCATTTCGAACAATCCTCGATTAAATTATATTTTTTGACCGAAACTAGTTAAAATTGTGTATAATATACTACAATTTTTTGACATAAACTAGAATTTCAAAAAGTTTCATAGAATCTAATTTTGAGATAATTTTTTTGCATGGACTTCAATCATAACCTTCCCTCGTACCATATAGAAAGAATCTGAATAGTTTCGTAGCATTTTGAACAATACTCGATTTACTACGATTTTTTTGACCGAAACTAGTATAAAATTGTCTATAATATACTACGATATTTGACCGAAACTAGTATTTCAAAAAGTTTCATAGAATCGAATTTTGAGAGAATTTTATTGTATGGACTTCCATCATAACCTTCCCTCGTACCATATAGAAAGCATCTGAAAAGTTTCGTTGCATTTCGAACAATCCTCGATTTAATTTGATTTTTTGACCGAAACTAGTATAAAATTGTGTATAATATACTACGATTTTTGACCGAAACTAGTATTTCAAAAAGTTTCATAGAATCAAATTTTAAGATAGTTTTTTTGGAAGGACTTCCATCATAACCTTCCCTCGTACCATATAGAAAGCATCTGAAAACATTCGTAGCATTTCGAATAATCCTCGATTTAATTTGATTTTTTGACCGAAACTAGTATAAAATTGTGTATAATATACTACGATTTTTGACCGAAACTAGTATTTCAAAAAGTTTCATAGAATCGAATTTTGAGATAGTTTTTTTGGATGGACATCCATCATAACCTTCCCTCGTACCATATAGAAAGCATCTGAAAACATTCGTAGCATTTCGAATAATCCTCGATTTAATTTGATTTTTTGACCGAAACTAGTATAAAATTGTGTATAATATACTACGATTTTTGACCGAAACTAGTATTTCAAAAAGTTTCATAGAATCGAATTTTGAGATAATTTTTTGGATGGACTTCCATCATAACCTTCCCTCGTACCATATAGAAAGCATCTGAAAAGTTTCGTTGCATTTCGAACAATCCTCGATTTAATTTGATTTTTTGACCGAAACTAGTATAAAATTGTGTATAATATACTACGATTTTTGCCCGAAACTAGTAGTTCAAAAAGTTTCATAGAATCATATTTTGAGATAACTTTTTGCATGGACTTACATCATAACCTTTCCTCTTACCATATAGAAAGGATCTGAATAGTTTCGTACCATTTCGAACAATCCTCGATTAAATTATATTTTTTGACCGAAACTAGTTAAAATTGTGTATAATATACTACAATTTTTTGACATAAACTAGAATTTCAAAAAGTTTCATAGAATCTAATTTTGAGATAATTTTTTTGCATGGACTTCAATCATAAGCTTCCCTCGTACCATATAGAAAGAATCTGAATAGTTTCGTAGCATTTTGAACAATACTCGATTTACTACGATTTTTTTGACCGAAACCAGTATAAAATTGTCTATAATATACTACGATATTTGACTGAAACTAGTATTTCAAAAAGTTTCATAGAATCGAATTTTGAGAGAATTTTATTGTATGGACTTCCATCATAACCTTCCCTCGTACCATATAGAAAGCATCTGAAAAGTTTCGTTGCATTTCGAACAATCCTCGATTTAATTTGATTTTTTGACCGAAACTAGTATAAAATTGTGTATAATATACTACGATTTTTGACCGAAACTAGTATTTCAAAAAGTTTCATAGAATCAAATTTTAAGATAGTTTTTTTGGAAGGACTTCCATCATAACCTTCCCTCGTACCATATAGAAAGCATCTGAAAACATTCGTAGCATTTCGAATAATCCTCGATTTAATTTGATTTTTTGACCGAAACTAGTATAAAATTGTGTATAATATACTACGATTTTTGACCGAAACTAGTATTTCAAAAAGTTTCATAGAATCGAATTTTGAGATAGTTTTTTTGGATGGACTTCCATCATAACCTTCCCTCGTACCATATAGAAAGCATCTGAAAACTTTTGTTGCATTTCGAACAATCCTCGATTTAATTTGATTTTTTGACCGAAATTAGTATAAAATTGTGTATAATATACTACGATTTTTGACCGGAACTAGTATTTCAAAAAGTGTCATAGAATCTAATTTTGAGATAATGTTTTTGCATGGACTTCCATCATACCCTTCCCTCGTACAATATAGATAGGGTCTGAAAATTTTCGTAGCATTTCGAACAATCCTCGATTTAATTTGATTTTTGACTGAAACTAGTATAAAATTGTGTATAATATACTACGATTTTTTGACATAAACTAGAATTTCAAAAAGTTTCATAGAATCTAATTTTGAGATAATTTTTTTGCATGGACTTCAATCATAACCTTCCCTCGTAACATATAGAAAGAATTTGAATAGTTTCGTAGTATTTCGAACAATCCTTGATTTACTTGGATTTTTTGACTGAAACTATTATAAAATTGTGTATAATATACTACGATTTTTGACCGAAACTAGTATTTCAAAAAGTTTCATAGAATCAAATTTTAAGATAGTTTTTTTGGAAGGACTTCCATCATAACCTTCCCTCGTACCATATAGAAAGCATCTGAAAACATTCGTAGCATTTCGAATAATCCTCGATTTAATTTTATTTTTTGACCGAAACTAGTATAAAATTGTGTATAATATACTACGATTTTTGACCGAAACTAGTATTTCAAAAAGTTTCATAGAATCGAATTTTGAGATAGTTTTTTTGGATGGACTTCCATCATAACCTTCCCTCGTACCATATAGAAAGAATCTGAAAACTTTCGTTGCATTTCGAACAATCCTCGATTTAATTTGATTTTTTGACCGAAACTAGTATAAAATTGTGTATAATATACTATGATTTTTGACCGAAACTAGTATTTCAAAAAGTTTCATAGAATCGAATTTTGAGATAATTTTTTGGATGGACTTCCATCATAACCTTCCCTCGTACCATATAGAAAGCATCTGAAAAGTTTCGTTGCATTTCGAACAATCCTCGATTTAATTTGATTATTTGACCGAAACTAGTATAAAATTGTGTATAATATACTACGATTTTTTCCCGAAACTAGTAGTTCAAAAAGTTTCATAGAATCACATTTTGAGATAACTTTTTGCATGGGCTTCCATCATAACCTTTCCTCTTACCATATAGAAAGGATCTGAATAGTTTCGTACCATTTCGAACAATCCTCGATTATATTATATTTTTTGACCGAAACTAGTTAAAATTGTGTATAATATACTACAATTTTTTGACATAAACTAGAATTTCAAAAAGTTTCATAGAATCTAATTTTGAGATAATTTTTTTGCATGGACTTCAATCATAACCTTCCCTCGTACCATATAGAAAGAATCTGAATAGTATCGTAGCATTTTGAACAATACTCAATTTACTACCATTTTTTTGACCGAAACCAGTATAAAATTGTCTATAATATACTACGATATTTGACCGAAACTAGTATTTCAAAAAGTTTCATAGAATCGAATTTTGAGAGAATTTTATTGTATGGACTTTCATCATAACCTTCCCTCGTACCATATAGAAAGCATCTGAAAAGTTTCGTTGCATTTCGAACAATCCTCGATTTAATTTGATTTTTTGACCGAAACTAGTATAAAATTGTGTATAATATACTACGATTTTTGACCGAAACTAGTATTTCAAAAAGTTTCATAGAATCAAATTTTAAGATAGTTTTTTAGGAAGGACTTCCATCATAACCTTCCCTCGTACCATATAGAAAGCATCTGAAAACATTCGTAGCATTTCGAACAATCCTCGGTTTACTAGGATTTTTTCACCGAAACTATTATAAAATTGTGTATAATATACTACGATTTTGGACCGAAACTAGTATTTCAAAAAGTTTCATAGAATCGAATTTTGAGATAATTTTTTTGGATGGACTTCCATCATAACCTTCCCTCGTACCATATAGAAAGCATCTGAAAAGTTTCATTGCATTTCGAACAATCCTCGATTTAATTTGATTTTTTGACCGAAACTAGTATAAAATTGTGTATAATATACTACGATTTTAGACCGAAACTAGTATTTCAAAAAGTTTCATAGAATCGAATTTTGAGATAATTTTTTGGATGGACTTCCATCATAACCTTCCCTCGTACCATATAGAAAGCATCTGAAAACTTTCGTTGCATTTCGAACAATCCTCGATTTAATTTGATTTTTTGACCGAAACTAGTATAAAATTGTGTATAATATACTACGATTTTTGCCCGAAACTAGTAGTTCAAAAAGTTTCATAGAATCATATTTTGAGATAACTTTTTGCATGGACTTCCATCATAACCTTTCCTCTTACCATATAGAAAGGATCTGAATAGTTTCGTACCATTTCGAACAATCCTCGATTAAATTATATTTTTTGACCGAAACTAGTTAATATTGTGTATAATTTACTACAATTTTTTGACATAAACTAGAATTTCTAAAAGTTTCATAGAATCTAATTTTGAGATAATTTTTTTGCATGGACTTCAATCATAACCTTCCCTCGTACCATATAGAAAGAATCTGAATAGTTTCGTAGCATTTTGAACAATACTCGATTTACTACGATTTTTTTGACCGAAACCAGTATAAAATTGTCTATAATATACTACGATATTTGACCGAAACTAGTATTTCAAAAAGTTTCATAGAATCAAATTTTGAGAGAATTTTTTTGTATGGACTTCCATCATAACCTTCCCTCGTACCATATAGAAAGCATCTGAAAAGTTTCGTTGCATTTCGAACAATCCTCGATTTAATTTGATTTTTTGACCGAAACTAGTATAAAATTGTGTATAATATACTACGATTTTTGACCTAAACTAGTATTTCAAAAAGTTTCATAGAATCAAATTTTAAGATAGTATTTTTGGAAGGACTTCCATCATAACCTTCCCTCGTACCATATAGAAAGCATCTGAAAACATTCGTAGCAATTCGAACAATCCTCGGTTTACTAGGATTTTTTCACCGAAACTATTATAAAATTGTGTATAATATACTACGATTTTGGACCGAAACTAGTATTTCAAAAAGTTTCATAGAATCGAATTTTGAGATAATTTTTTTGGATGGACTTCCATCATAACCTTCCCTCGTACCATATAAAAAGCATCTGAAAAGTTTCATTGCATTTCGAACAATCCTCGATTTAATTTGATTTTTTGACCGAAACTAGGCATAAAATTGTGTATAATATACTACGATTTTTGACCGAAACTAGTATTTCAAAAAGTTTCATAGAATAGAATTTTGAGATAATTTTTTGGATGGACTTCCATCATAACCTTCCCTCGTACCATATAGAAAGCATCTGAAAACTTTCGTTGCATTTCGAACAATCCTCGATTTAATTTGATGTTTTGACCGAAACTAGTATAAAATTGTGTATAATATACTACGATTTTATCCCGAAACTAGTAGTTCAAAAAGTTTCATAGAATCATATTTTGAGATAACTTTTTGCATGGACTTCCATCATAACCTTTCCTCTTACCATATAGAAAGGATCTGAATAGTTTCGTACCATTTCGAACAATCCTCGATTAAATTATATTTTTTGACCGAAACTAGTTAAAATTGTGTATAATATACTACAATTTTTTGACATAAACTAGAATTTCAAAAAGTTTCATAGAATCTAATTTTGAGATAATTTTTTGCATGGACTTCAATCATAACCTTCCCTCGTACCATATAGAAAGAATCTGAATAGTTTCGTAGCATTTTGAACAATACTCGATTTACTATGATTTTTTTGACCGAAACCAGTATAAAATTGTCTATAATATACTACGATATTTGACCGAAACTAGTATTTCAAAAAGTTTCATAGAATCGAATTTTGAGAGAATTTTATTGTATGGACTTCCATCATAACCTTCCCTCGTACCATATAGAAAGCATCTGAAAAGTTTCGTTGCATTTCGAACAATCCTCGATTTAATTTGATTTTTTGACCGAAACTAGTATAAAATTGTGTATAATATAATACGATTTTAGACCGAAACTAGTATTTCAAAAAGTTTCATAGAATCGAATTTTGAGATAATTTTTTGGATGGACTTCCATCATAACCTTCCCTCGTACCATATAGAAAGCATCTGAAATGTTTCGTTGCATTTCGAACAATCCTCGATTTAATTTGATTTTTTGACCGAAACTAGTATAAAATTGTGTATAATATACTACGATTTTTGTCCGAAACTAGTAGTTCAAAAAGTTTCAGAGAATCATATTTTGAGATAACTTTTTGCATGGACTTCCATCATAACCTTTCCTCTTACCATATAGAAAGGATCTGAATAGTTTCGTACCATTTCGAACAATCCTCGATTAAATTATATTTATTGACCGAAACTAGTTAAAATTGTGTATAATATACTACAATTTTTTGACATAGACTAGAATTTCAAAAAGTTTCATAGAATCTAATTTTGAGATAATTTTTTTGCATGGACTTCAATCATAACCTTCCCTCGTACCATATAGAAAGAATCTGAATAGTTTCGTAGCATTTTGAACAATACTCGATTTACTACGATTTTTTTGACCGAAACCAGTATAAAATTGTCTATAATATACTACGATATTTGACCAAAACTAGTATTTCAAAAAGTTTCATAGAATCGAATTTTGAGAGAATTTTATTGTATGGACTTCCATCATAACCTTCCCTCGTACCATATAGAAAGCATCTGAAAAGTTTCGTTGCATTTCGAACAATCCTCGATTTAATTTGATTTTTTGACCGAAACTAGTATATAATTGTGTATAATATACTACGATTTTTGCCCGAAACTAGTAGTTCAAAAAGTTTCATAGAATCATATTTTGAGATAACTTTTTGCATTGACTTACATCATAACCTTTCCTCTTACCATATAGAAAGGATCTGAATAGTTTCGTACCATTTCGAACAATCCTCGATTAAATTATATTTTTTGACCGAAACTAGTTAAAATTGTGTATAATATACTACAATTTTTTGACATAAACTAGAATTTCAAAAAGTTTCATAGAATCTAATTTTGAGATAATTTTTTTGCATGGACTTCAATCATAACCTTCCCTCGTACCATATAGAAAGAATTTGAATAGTTTCGTAGCATTTCGAACAATCCTTGATTTACTTGGATTTTTTTACTGAAACTATTATAAAATTGTGTATAATATACTACGATTTTTGACCGAAACTAGTATTTCAAAAAGTTTCATAGAATCGAATTTTGAGAATTTTTTTGGATGGACTTCCATCATAACCTTCCCTCGTACCATATAGAAAGCATCTGAAAAGTTTCGTTGCATTTCGAACAATCCTCAATTTAATTTGATTTTTTGATCGAAACTAGTATAAAATTGTGTATAATATACTACGATTTTTTGACATAAACTAGAATTTCAAAAAGATTCATAGAATCTAATTTTGAGATAATTTTTTTGCATGACTTCAATCATAACCTTCCCTCGTACCATATAGAAAACATCTGAAAAGTTTCGTAGCATCTCGAACAATCCTCGATTTAATTTGATTTTTTGACCGAAACTAGTATAAAATTGTGTATAATATACTACGATTTTTGACCGAAACTAGTATTTCAAAAAGTTTCATAGAATCAAATTTTAAGATCGTTTTTTTGGAAGGACTTCCATCATAACCTTCCCTCGTACCATATAGAAAGCATCTGAAAACATTCGTAGCATTTCGAATAATCCTCGATTTAATTTGATTTTTTGACCGAAACTAGTATAAAATTGTGTATAATATACTACGATTTTTGACCGAAACTAGTATTTCAAAAAGTTTCATAGAATCGAATTTTGAGATAGTTTTTTTGGATGGACTTCCATCATAACCTTCCCTCGTACCATATAGAAAGCATATGAAAACTTTCGTTGCATTTCGAACAATCCTCGATTTAATTTGATTTTTTGACCGAAACTAGTATAAAATTGTGTATAATATACTACGATTTTTGCCCGAAACTAGTAGTTCAAAAAGTTTCATAGAATCATATTTTGAGATAACTTTTTGCATGGACTTCCATCATAACCTTTCCTCTTACCATATAGAAAGGATCTGAATAGTTTCGTACCATTTCGAACAATCCTCGATTAAATTATATTTTTTGACCGAAACTAGTTAAAATTGTGTATAATATACTACAATTTTTTGACATAAACTAGAATTTCAAAAAGTTTCATAGAATCTAATTTTGAGATAATTTTTTTGCATGGACTTCAATCATAACCTTCCCTCGTACCATATAGAAAGAATCTGAATAGTTTCGTAGCATTTTGAACAATACTCGATTTACTACGATTTTTTTGACCGAAACTAGTATAAAATTGTCTATAATATACTACGATATTTGACCGAAACTAGTATTTCAAAAAGTTTCATAGAATCGAATTTTGAGAGAATTTTATTGTATGGACTTCCATCATAACCTTCCCTCGTACCATATAGAAAGCATCTGAAAAGTTTCGTTGCATTTCGAACAATCCTCGATTTAATTTGATTTTTTGACCGAAACTAGTATAAAATTGTGTATAATATACTACGATTTTTGACCGAAACTAGTATTTCAAAAAGTTTCATAGAATCAAATTTTAAGATAGTTTTTTTGGAAGGACTTCCATCATAACCTTCCCTCGTACCATATAGAAAGCATCTGAAAACATTCGTAGCATTTCGAATAATCCTCGATTTAATTTGATTTTTTGACCGAAACTAGTATAAAATTGTGTATAATATACTACGATTTTTGACCGAAACTAGTATTTCAAAAAGTTTCATAGAATCGAATTTTGAGATAGTTTTTTTGGATGGACATCCATCATAACCTTCCCTCGTACCATATAGAAAGCATCTGAAAACATTCGTAGCATTTCGAATAATCCTCGATTTAATTTGATTTTTTGACCGAAACTAGTATAAAATTGTGTATAATATACTACGATTTTTGACCGAAACTAGTATTTCAAAAAGTTTCATAGAATCGAATTTTGAGATAATTTTTTGGATGGACTTCCATCATAACCTTCCCTCGTACCATATAGAAAGCATCTGAAAAGTTTCGTTGCATTTCGAACAATCCTCGATTTAATTTGATTTTTTGACCGAAACTAGTATAAAATTGTGTATAATATACTACGATTTTTGCCCGAAACTAGTAGTTCAAAAAGTTTCATAGAATCATATTTTGAGATAACTTTTTGCATGGACTTACATCATAACCTTTCCTCTTACCATATAGAAAGGATCTGAATAGTTTCGTACCATTTCGAACAATCCTCGATTAAATTATATTTTTTGACCGAAACTAGTTAAAATTGTGTATAATATACTACAATTTTTTGACATAAACTAGAATTTCAAAAAGTTTCATAGAATCTAATTTTGAGATAATTTTTTTGCATGGACTTCAATCATAAGCTTCCCTCGTACCATATAGAAAGAATCTGAATAGTTTCGTAGCATTTTGAACAATACTCGATTTACTACGATTTTTTTGACCGAAACCAGTATAAAATTGTCTATAATATACTACGATATTTGACTGAAACTAGTATTTCAAAAAGTTTCATAGAATCGAATTTTGAGAGAATTTTATTGTATGGACTTCCATCATAACCTTCCCTCGTACCATATAGAAAGCATCTGAAAAGTTTCGTTGCATTTCGAACAATCCTCGATTTAATTTGATTTTTTGACCGAAACTAGTATAAAATTGTGTATAATATACTACGATTTTTGACCGAAACTAGTATTTCAAAAAGTTTCATAGAATCAAATTTTAAGATAGTTTTTTTGGAAGGACTTCCATCATAACCTTCCCTCGTACCATATAGAAAGCATCTGAAAACATTCGTAGCATTTCGAATAATCCTCGATTTAATTTGATTTTTTGACCGAAACTAGTATAAAATTGTGTATAATATACTACGATTTTTGACCGAAACTAGTATTTCAAAAAGTTTCATAGAATCGAATTTTGAGATAGTTTTTTTGGATGGACTTCCATCATAACCTTCCCTCGTACCATATAGAAAGCATCTGAAAACTTTTGTTGCATTTCGAACAATCCTCGATTTAATTTGATTTTTTGACCGAAATTAGTATAAAATTGTGTATAATATACTACGATTTTTGACCGGAACTAGTATTTCAAAAAGTGTCATAGAATCTAATTTTGAGATAATGTTTTTGCATGGACTTCCATCATACCCTTCCCTCGTACAATATAGATAGGGTCTGAAAATTTTCGTAGCATTTCGAACAATCCTCGATTTAATTTGATTTTTGACTGAAACTAGTATAAAATTGTGTATAATATACTACGATTTTTTGACATAAACTAGAATTTCAAAAAGTTTCATAGAATCTAATTTTGAGATAATTTTTTTGCATGGACTTCAATCATAACCTTCCCTCGTAACATATAGAAAGAATTTGAATAGTTTCGTAGTATTTCGAACAATCCTTGATTTACTTGGATTTTTTGACTGAAACTATTATAAAATTGTGTATAATATACTACGATTTTTGACCGAAACTAGTATTTCAAAAAGTTTCATAGAATCAAATTTTAAGATAGTTTTTTTGGAAGGACTTCCATCATAACCTTCCCTCGTACCATATAGAAAGCATCTGAAAACATTCGTAGCATTTCGAATAATCCTCGATTTAATTTTATTTTTTGACTGAAACTAGTATAAAATTGTGTATAATATACTACGATTTTTGACCGAAACTAGTATTTCAAAAAGTTTCATAGAATCGAATTTTGAGATAGTTTTTTTGGATGGACTTCCATCATAACCTTCCCTCGTACCATATAGAAAGCATCTGAAAACTTTCGTTGCATTTCGAACAATCCTCGATTTAATTTGATTTTTTGACCGAAACTAGTATAAAATTGTGTATAATATACTATGATTTTTGACCGAAACTAGTATTTCAAAAAGTTTCATAGAATCGAATTTTGAGATAATTTTTTGGATGGACTTCCATCATAACCTTCCCTCGTACCATATAGAAAGCATCTGAAAAGTTTCGTTGCATTTCGAACAATCCTCGATTTAATTTGATTATTTGACCGAAACTAGTATAAAATTGTGTATAATATACTACGATTTTTTCCCGAAACTAGTAGTTCAAAAAGTTTCATAGAATCACATTTTGAGATAACTTTTTGCATGGACTTCCATCATAACCTTTCCTCTTACCATATAGAAAGGATCTGAATAGTTTCGTACCATTTCGAACAATCCTCGATTAAATTATATTTTTTGACCGAAACTAGTTAAAATTGTGTATAATATACTACAATTTTTTGACATAAACTAGAATTTCAAAAAGTTTCATAGAATCTAATTTTGAGATAATTTTTTTGCATGGACTTCAATCATAACCTTCCCTCGTACCATATAGAAAGAATCTGAATA
Organism: Lathyrus aphaca; assembly: GCA_963966055.1. Lineage (NCBI taxonomy): Eukaryota > Viridiplantae > Streptophyta > Magnoliopsida > Fabales > Fabaceae > Lathyrus > Lathyrus aphaca. Next base: position 44,529,891 of record OZ014523.1, read on the forward strand.
GTTTCGTAGCATTTTGAACAATACTCAATTTACTACCATTTTTTTGACCGAAACCAGTATAAAATTGTCTATAATATACTACGATATTTGACCGAAACTAGTATTTCAAAAAGTTTCATAGAATCGAATTTTGAGAGAATTTTATTGTATGGACTTTCATCATAACCTTCCCTCGTACCATATAGAAAGCATCTGAAAAGTTTCGTTGCATTTCGAACAATCCTCGATTTAATTTGATTTTTTGACCGAAACTAGTATAAAATTGTGTATAATATACTACGATTTTTGACCGAAACTAGTATTTCAAAAAGTTTCATAGAATCAAATTTTAAGATAGTTTTTTAGGAAGGACTTCCATCATAACCTTCCCTCGTACCATATAGAAAGCATCTGAAAACATTCGTAGCATTTCGAACAATCCTCGGTTTACTAGGATTTTTTCACCGAAACTATTATAAAATTGTGTATAATATATTACGATTTTGGACCGAAACTAGTATTTCAAAAAGTTTCATAGAATCGAATTTTGAGATAATTTTTTTGGATGGACTTCCATCATAACCTTCCCTCGTACCATATAGAAAGCATCTGAAAAGTTTCATTGCATTTCGAACAATCCTCGATTTAATTTGATTTTTTGACCGAAACTAGTATAAAATTGTGTATAATATACTACGATTTTAGACCGAAACTAGTATTTCAAAAAGTTTCATAGAATCGAATTTTGAGATAATTTTTTGGATGGACTTCCATCATAACCTTCCCTCGTACCATATAGAAAGCATCTGAAAACTTTTGTTGCATTTCGAACAATCCTCGATTTAATTTGATTTTTTGACCGAAACTAGTATAAAATTGTGTATAATATACTACGATTTTTGCCCGAAACTAGTAGTTCAAAAAGTTTCATAGAATCATATTTTGAGATAACTTTTTGCATGGACTTCCATCATAACCTTTCCTCTTACCATATAGAAAGGATCTGAATAGTTTCGTACCATTTCGAACAATCCTCGATTAAATTATATTTTTTGACCGAAACTAGTTAATATTGTGTATAATTTACTACAATTTTTTGACATAAACTAGAATTTGAAAAAGTTTCATAGAATCTAATTTTGAGATAATTTTTTTGCATGGACTTCAATCATAACCTTCCCTCGTACCATATAGAAAGAATCTGAATAGTTTCGTAGCATTTTGAACAATACTCGATTTACTACGATTTTTTTGACCGAAACCAGTATAAAATTGTCTATAATATACTACGATATTTGACCGAAACTAGTATTTCAAAAAGTTTCATAGAATCAAATTTTGAGAGAATTTTTTTGTATGGACTTCCATCATAACCTTCCCTCGTACCATATAGAAAGCATCTGAAAAGTTTCGTTGCATTTCGAACAATCCTCGATTTAATTTGATTTTTTGACCGAAACTAGTATAAAATTGTGTATAATATACTACGATTTTTGACCTAAACTAGTATTTCAAAAAGTTTCATAGAATCAAATTTTAAGATAGTTTTTTTGGAAGGACTTCCATCATAACCTTCCCTCGTACCATATAGAAAGCATCTGAAAACATTCGTAGCAATTCGAACAATCCTCGGTTTACTAGGATTTTTTCACCGAAACTATTATAAAATTGTGTATAATATACTACGATTTTGGACCGAAACTAGTATTTCAAAAAGTTTCATAGAATCGAATTTTGAGATAATTTTTTTGGATGGACTTCCATCATAACCTTCCCTCGTACCATATAAAAAGCATCTGAAAAGTTTCATTGCATTTCGAACAATCCTCGATTTAATTTGATTTTTTGACCGAAACTAGGCATAAAATTGTGTATAATATACTACGATTTTTGACCGAAACTAGTATTTCAAAAAGTTTCATAGAATCGAATTTTGAGATAATTTTTTGGATGGACTTCCATCATAACCTTCCCTCGTACCATATAGAAAGCATCTGAAAACTTTCGTTGCATTTCGAACAATCCTCGATTTAATTTGATGTTTTGACCGAAACTAGTATAAAATTGTGTATAATATACTACGATTTTATCCCGAAACTAGTAGTTCAAAAAGTTTCATAGAATCATATTTTGAGATAACTTTTTGCATGGACTTCCATCATAACCTTTCCTCTTACCATATAGAAAGGATCTGAATAGTTTCGTACCATTTCGAACAATCCTCGATTAAATTATATTTTTTGACCGAAACTAGTTAAAATTGTGTATAATATACTACAATTTTTTGACATAAACTAGAATTTCAAAAAGTTTCATAGAATCTAATTTTGAGATAATTTTTTGCATGGACTTCAATCATAACCTTCCCTCGTACCATATAGAAAGAATCTGAATTGTTTCGTAGCATTTTGAACAATACTCGATTTACTACGATTTTTTTGACCGAAACCAGTATAAAATTGTCTATAATATACTACGATATTTGACCGAAACTAGTATTTCAAAAAGTTTCATAGAATTGAATTTTGAGAGAATTTTATTGTATGGACTTCCATCATAACCTTCCCTCGTACCATATAGAAAGCATCTGAAAAGTTTCGTTGCATTTCGAACAATCCTCGATTTAATTTGATTTTTTGACCGAAACTAGTATAAAATTGTGTATAATATAATACGATTTTAGACCGAAACTAGTATTTCAAAAAGTTTCATAGAATCGAATTTTGAGATAATTTTTTGGATGGACTTCCATCATAACCTTCCCTCGTACCATATAGAAAGCATCTGAAATGTTTCGTTGCATTTCGAACAATCCTCGATTTAATTTGATTTTTTGACCGAAACTAGTATAAAATTGTGTATAATATACTACGATTTTTGTCCGAAACTAGTAGTTCAAAAAGTTTCAGAGAATCATATTTTGAGATAACTTTTTGCATGGACTTCCATCATAACCTTTCCTCTTACCATATAGAAAGGATCTGAATAGTTTCGTACCATTTCGAACAATCCTCGATTAAATTATATTTATTGACCGAAACTAGTTAAAATTGTGTATAATATACTACAATTTTTTGACATAGACTAGAATTTCAAAAAGTTTCATAGAATCTAATTTTGAGATAATTTTTTTGCATGGACTTCAATCATAACCTTCCCTCGTACCATATAGAAAGAATCTGAATAGTTTCGTAGCATTTTGAACAATACTCGATTTACTACGATTTTTTTGACCGAAACCAGTATAAAATTGTCTATAATATACTACGATATTTGACCAAAACTAGTATTTCAAAAAGTTTCATAGAATCGAATTTTGAGAGAATTTTATTGTATGGACTTCCATCATAACCTTCCCTCGTACCATATAGAAAGCATCTGAAAAGTTTCGTTGCATTTCGAACAATCCTCGATTTAATTTGATTTTTTGACCGAAACTAGTATAAAATTGTGTATAATATACTACGATTTTTGACCTAAACTAGTATTTCAAAAAGTTTCATAGAATCAAATTTTAAGATAGTTTTTTTGGAAGTACTTCCATCATAACCTTCCCTCGTACCATATAGAAAGCATCTGAAAACATTCGTAGCAATTCGAACAATCCTCGGTTTACTAGGATTTTTTCACCGAAACTATTATAAAATTGTGTATAATATACTACGATTTTGGACCGAAACTAGTATTTCAAAAAGTTTCATAGAATCGAATTTTGAGATAATTTTTTTGGATGGACTTGCATCATAACCTTCCCTCGTACCATATAAAAAGCATCTGAAAAGTTTCATTGCATTTCGAACAATCCTCGATTTAATTTGATTTTTTGACCGAAACTAGGCATAAAATTGTGTATAATATACTACGATTTTTGACCGAAACTAGTATTTCAAAAAGTTTCATAGAATCGAATTTTGAGATAATTTTTTGGATGGACTTCCATCATAACCTTCCCTCGTACCATATAGAAAGCATCTGAAAACTTTCGTTGCATTTCGAACAATCCTCGATTTAATTTGATGTTTTGGTCGAAACTAGTATAAAATTGTGTATAATATACTACGATTTTATCCCGAAACTAGTAGTTCAAAAAGTTTCATAGAATCATATTTTGAGATAACTTTTTGCATGGACTTCCATCATAACCTTTCCTCTTACCATATAGAAAGGATCTGAATAGTTTCGTACCATTTCGAACAATCCTCGATTAAATTATATTTTTTGACCGAAACTAGTTAAAATTGTGTATAATATACTACAATTTTTTGACATAAACTAGAATTTCAAAAAGTTTCATAGAATCTAATTTTGAGATAATTTTTTGCATGGACTTCAATCATAACCTTCCCTCGTACCATATAGAAAGAATCTGAATAGTTTCGTAGCATTTTGAACAATACTCGATTTACTACGATTTTTTTGACCGAAACCAGTTTAAAATTGTCTATAATATACTACGATATTTGACCGAAACTAGTATTTCAAAAAGTTTCATAGAATCGAATTTTAAGAGAATTTTATTGTACGGACTTCCATCATAACCTTCCCTCGTACCATATAGAAAGCATCTGAAAAGTTTCGTTGCATTTCGAACAATCCTCGATTTAATTTGATTTTTTGACCGAAACTAGTATAAAATTGTGTATAATATACTACGATTTTTGACCGAAACTAGTATTTCAAAAAGTTTCATAGAATTGAATTTTGAGAGAATTTTATTGTATGGACTTCCATCATAACCTTCCCTCGTACCATATAGAAAGCATCTGAAAAGTTTCGTTGCATTTCGAACAATCCTCGATTTAATTTGATTTTTTGACCGAAACTAGTATAAAATTGTGTATAATATAATACGATTTTAGACCGAAACTAGTATTTCAAAAAGTTTCATAGAATCGAATTTTGAGATAATTTTTTGGATGGACTTCCATCATAACCTTCCCTCGTACCATATAGAAAGCATCTGAAATGTTTCGTTGCATTTCGAACAATCCTCGATTTAATTTGATTTTTTGACCGAAACTAGTATAAAATTGTGTATAATATACTACGATTTTTGTCCGAAACTAGTAGTTCAAAAAGTTTCAGAGAATCATATTTTGAGATAACTTTTTGCATGGACTTCCATCATAACCTTTCCTCTTACCATATAGAAAGGATCTGAATAGTTTCGTACCATTTCGAACAATCCTCGATTAAATTATATTTATTGACCGAAACTAGTTAAAATTGTGTATAATATACTACAATTTTTTGACATAGACTAGAATTTCAAAAAGTTTCATAGAATCTAATTTTGAGATAATTTTTTTGCATGGACTTCAATCATAACCTTCCCTCGTACCATATAGAAAGAATCTGAATAGTTTCGTAGCATTTTGAACAATACTCGATTTACTACGATTTTTTTGACCGAAACCAGTATAAAATTGTCTATAATATACTACGATATTTGACCGAAACTAGTATTTCAAAAAGTTTCATAGAATCGAATTTTGAGAGAATTTTATTGTATGGACTTCCATCATAACCTTCCCTCATACCATATAGAAAGCATCTGAAAAGTTTCGTTGCATTTCGAACAATCCTCGATTTAATTTGATTTTTTGACCGAAACTAGTATAAAATTGTGTATAATATAATACGATTTTTGACCGAAACTAGTATTTCAAAAAGTTTCATAGAATCGAATTTTGAGATAATTTTTTGGATGGACTTCCATCATAACCTTCCCTCGTACCATATAGAAAGCATCTGAAAAGTTTCGTTGCATTTCGAACAATCCTCGATTTAATTTGATTTTTTGACCGAAACTAGTATAAAATTGTGTATAATATACTACGATTTTTGCCCGAAACTAGTAGTTCAAAAAGTTTCATAGAATCATATTTTGAGATAACTTTTTTCATGGACTTCCATCATAACCTTTCCTCTTACCATATAGAAAGGATCTGAATAGTTTCGTACCATTTCGAACAATCCTCGATTAAATTATATTTATTGACCGAAACTAGTTAAAATTGTGTATAATATACTACAATTTTTTGACATAGACTAGAATTTCAAAAAGTTTCATAGAATCTAATTTTGAGATAATTTTTTTGCATGAACTTCAATCATAACCTTCCCTCGTACCATATAGAAAGAATCTGAATAGTTTCGTAGCATTTTGAACAATACTCGATTTACTACGATTTTTTTGACCGAAACCAGTATAAAATTGTCTATAATATACTACGATATTTGACCGAAAGTAGTATTTCAAAAAGTTTCATAGAATCGAATTTTGAGAGAATTTTATTGTATGGACTTCCATCATAACCTTCCCTCGTACCATATAGAAAGCATCTGAAAAGTTTCGTTGCATTTCGAACAATCCTCGATCTAATTTGATTTTTTGACCGAAACTAGTATAAAATTGTGTATAATATACTACGATTTTTGACCGAAACTAGTATTTCAAAAAGTTTCATAGAATCAAATTTTAAGATAGTTTTTTTGGAAGGACTTCCATCATAACCTTCCCTCGTACCATATAGAAAGCATCTGAAAACATTCGTAGCATTTCGAACAATCCTCGGTTTACTAGGATTTTTTCACCGAAACTATTATAAAATTGTGTATAATATACTACGATTTTGGACCGAAACTAGTATTTCCAAAAGTTTCATAGAATCGAATTTTGAGATAATTTTTTTGGATGGACTTCCATCATAACCTTCCCTCGTACCATATAAAAAGCATCTGAAAAGTTTCATTGCATTTCGAACAATCCTCGATTTAATTTGATTTATTGACCGAAACTAGTATAAAATTGTGTATAATATACTACGATTTTTGCCCGAAACTAGTAGTTCAAAAAGTTTCATAGAATCATATTTTGAGATAACTTTTTGGATGGACTTCCATCATAACCTTTCCTCTTACCATATAGAAAGGATCTGAATAGTTTCGTACCATTTCGAACAATCCTCGATTAAATTATATTTTTTGACCGAAACAAGTTAAAATTGTGTATAATATACTACGATTTTTTGACATAGACTAGAATTTCAAAAAGTTTCATAGAATCTAATTTTGAGATAATTTTTTTGCATGGACTTCAATCATAACCTTCCCTCGTACCATATAGAAAGAATCTGAATAGTTTCGTAGCATTTTGAACAATACTCGATTTACTACGATTTTTTTGACCGAAACCAGTATAAAATTGTCTATAATATACTACGATATTTGACCGAAACTAGTATTTCAAAAAGTTTCATAGAATCGAATTTTGAGAGAATTTTATTGTATGGACTTCCATCATAACCTTCCCTCGTACCATATAGAAAGCATCTGAAAAGTTTCATTGCATTTTGAACAATCCTCGATTTAATTTGATTTTTTGACCGAAACTAGTATAAAATTGTGTATAATATACTACGATTTTGACCGAAACTAGTATTTCAAAAAGTTTAATAGAATCAAATTTTAAGATAGTTTTTTTGGAAGGACTTCCATCATAACCTTCCCTCGTACCATATAGAAAGCATCTGAAAACATTCGTAGCATTTCGAATAATCCTCGATTTAATTTGATTTTTTGACCGAAACTAGTATAAAATTGTGTATAATATACTACGATTTTTGACCGAAACTAGTATTTCAAAAAGTTTCATAGAATCGAATTTTGAGATAGTTTTTTGGATGGACTTCCATCATAACCTTCCCTCGTACCATATAGAAAGCATCTGAAAAGTTTCGTTGCATTTCGAACAATCCTCGATTTAATTTGATTTTTTGACCGAAACTAGTATAAAATTGTGTATAATATACTACGATTTTTGCCCGAAACTAGTAGTTCCAAAAGTTTCATAGAATCATATTTTGAGATAACTTTTTGCATGGACTTCCATCATAACCTTTCCTCTTACCATATAGAAAGGATCTGAATAGTTTCGTACCATTTCGAACAATCCTCGATTAAATAATATTTTTTGACCGAAACTAGTTAAAATTGTGTATAATATACTACGATTTTTTGACATAAACTAGAATTTCAAAAATTTTCATAGAATCTAATTTTGAGATAATTTTTTTGCATGGACTTCAATCATAACCTTCCCTCGTACCATATAGAAAGAATCTGAATAGTTTCGTAGCATTTTGAACAATACTCGATTTACTACGATTTTTTTTGACCGAAACCAGTATAAAATTGTCTATAATATACTACGATATTTGACCGAAACTAGTATTTCAAAAAGTTTCATAGAATCGAATTTTGAGAGAATTTTATTGTATGGACTTCCATCATAACCTTCCCTCGTACCATATAGAAAGCATCTGAAAAGTTTCGTTGCATTTCGAACAATCCTCGATTTAATTTGATTTTTTGACCGAAATTAGTATAAAATTGTGTATAATATACTACGATTTTTGACCGAAACTAGTATTTCAAAAAGTTTCATAGAATCAAATTTTAAGATAGTTTTTTTGGAAGGACTTACATCATAACATTCCCTCGTACCATATAGAAAGCATCTGAAAATATTCGTAGCATTTCGAATAGTCCTCGATTTAATTTGATTTTTTGTCCGAAACTAGTATAAAATTGTGTATAATATACTACGATTTTTGACCGGAACTAGTATTTTAAAAAGTGTCATAGAATCTAATTTTGAGATAATTTTTTTGCATGGACTTCCATCATACCCTTCCCTCGTACAATATAGAAAGAATTTGAATAGTTTCGTAGCATTTCGAACAATCCTTGATTTACTTGGATTTTTTGACTGAAACTATTATAAAATTGTGTATAATATACTACGATTTTTGACCGAAACTAGTATTTCAAAAAGTTTCATAGAATCGAATTTTGAGATTTGTTTTGGATGGACTTCCATCATAACCTTCCCTCGTACCATATAGAAAGCATCTGAAAAGTTTCGTTGCATTTAGAACAATCCTCAATTTAATTTGATTTTTTGATCGAAACTAAAATTGTGTATAATATACTACGATTTTTTGACATAAACTAGAATTTCAAAAAGTTTCATAGAATCTAATTTTGAGATAATTTTTTTGCATGACTTCAATCATAACCTTCCCTCGTACCATATAGAAAGCATCTGAAAAGTTTCTTAGCATCTCGAACAATCCTCGATTTAATTTGATTTTTTGACCGAAACTAGTTTAAAATTGTGTATAATATATTACGATTTTTGACCGAAACTAGTATTTCAAAAAGTTTCATAGAATCGAATTTTGAGATTATTTTTTGGATGGACTTCCATCATAACCTTCCCTCGTACCATATAGAAAGCATCTGAAAAGTTTCGTTGCATTTCGAACAATCCTCGATTTAATTTGATTTTTTGACCGAAACTAGTATAAAATTGTGTATACTATACTACGATTTTTGACCGAAACTAGTATTTCAAAAAGTTTCATAGAATCAAATTTTAAGATAGTTTTTTTGGAAGGACTTCCATCATAACCTTCCCTCGTTCCATATAGAAAGCATCTGAAAACATTCGTAGCATTTCGAACAATCCTCGGTTTACTAGGATTTTTTCACCGAAACTATTATAAAATTGTGTATAATATACTACGATTTTGGACCGAAACTAGTATTTCCAAAAGTTTCATAGAATCGAATTTTGAGATAATTTTTTTGGATGGACTTCCATCATAACCTTCCCTCGTACCATATAAAAAGCATCTGAAAAGTTTCATTGCATTTCGAACAATCCTCGATTTAATTTGATTTATTGACCGAAACTAGTATAAAATTGTGTATAATATACTACGATTTTTGACCGAAACTAGTATTTCAAAAAGTTTCATAGAATCGAATTTTGAGATAATTTTTTGGATGGACTTCCATCATAACCTTCCCTCGTACCATATAGAAAGCATTTGAAATGTTTCGTTGCATTTCGAACAATCCTCGATTTAATTTGATTTTTTGACCGAAACTAGTATAAAATTGTGTATAATATACTACGATTTTTGCCCGAAACTAGTAGTTCAAAAAGTTTCATAGAATCATATTTTGAGATAACTTTTTGCATGGACTTCCATCATAACCTTTCCTCTTACCATATAGAAAGGATCTGAATAGTTTCGTACCATTTCGAACAATCCTCGATTAAATTATATTTTTTGACCGAAACTAGTTAAAATTGTGTATAATATACTACGATTTTTTGACATAAACTAGAATTTCAAAAAGTTTCATAGAATCTAATTTTGAGATAATTTTTTTGCATGGACTTCAATCATAACCTTCCCTCGTACCATATAGAAAGAATCTGAATAGTTTCGTAGCATTTTGAACAATACTCGATTTACTACGATTTTTTTGACCGAAACCAGTATAAAATTGTCTATAATATACTACGATATTTGACCGAAACTAGTATTTCAAAAAGTTTCATAGAATCGAATTTTGAGAGAATTTTATTGTATGGACTTCCATCATAACCTTCCCTCGTACCATATAGAAAGCATCTGAAAAGTTTCATTGCATTTCGAACAATCCTCGATTTAATTTGATTTTTTGACCGAAACTAGTATAAAATTGTGTATAATATACTACGATTTTTGACCGAAACTAGTATTTCAAAAAGTTTCATAGAATCAAATTTTAAGATAGTTTTTTTGGAAGGACTTCCATCATAACCTTCCCTCGTACCATATAGAAAGCATCTGAAAACATTCGTAGCATTTCGAATAATCCTCGATTTAATTTGATTTTTTGACCGAAACTAGTATAAAATTGTGTATAATATACTACGATTTTTGACCGAAACTAGTATTTCAAAAAGTTTCATAGAATCGAATTTTGAGATAGTTTTTTTGGATGGACTTCCATCATAACCTTCCCTCGTACCATATAGAAAGCATCTGAAAACTTTCGTTGCATTTCGAACAATCCTCGATTTAATTTGATTTATTGACCGAAACTAGTATAAAATTGTGTATAATATACTACGATTTTTGACCGAAACTAGTATTTCAAAAAGATTCATAGAATCGAATTTTGAGATAATTTTTTGGATGGACTTCCATCATAACCTTCCCTCGTACCATATAGAAAGCATTTGAAATGTTTCGTTGCATTTCGAACAATCCTCGATTTAATTTGATTTTTTGACCGAAACTAGTATAAAATTGTGTATAATATACTACGATTTTTGCCCGAAACTAGTAGTTCAAAAAGTTTCATAGAATCATATTTTGAGATAACTTTTTGCATGGACTTCCATCATAACCTTTCCTCTTACCATATAGAAAGGATCTGAATAGTTTCGTACCATTTCGAACAATCCTCGATTAAATTATATTTTTTGACCGAAACTAGTTAAAATTGTGTATAATATACTACGATTTTTTGACATAAACTAGAATTTCAAAAAGTTTCATAGAATCTAATTTTGAGATAATTTTTTTGCATGGACTTCAATCATAACCTTCCCTCGTACCATATAGAAAGAATCTGAATAGTTTCGTAGCATTTTGAACAATACTCGATTTACTACGATTTTTTTGACCGAAACCAGTATAAAATTGTCTATAATATACTACGATATTTGACCGAAACTAGTATTTCAAAAAGTTTCATAGAATCGAATTTTGAGAGAATTTTATTGTATGGACTTCCATCATAACCTTCCCTCGTACCATATAGAAAGCATCTGAAAAGTTTCATTGCATTTCGAACAATCCTCGATTTAATTTGATTTTTTGACCGAAACTAGTATAAAATTGTGTATAATATACTACGATTTTTGACCGAAACTAGTATTTCAAAAAGTTTCATAGAATCAAATTTTAAGATAGTTTTTTTGGAAGGACTTCCATCATAACCTTCCCTCGTACCATATAGAAAGCATCTGAAAACATTCGTAGCATTTCGAATAATCCTCGATTTAATTTGATTTTTTGACCGAAACTAGTATAAAATTGTGTATAATATACTACGATTTTTGACCGAAACTAGTATTTCAAAAAGTTTCATAGAATCGAATTTTGAGATAGTTTTTTTGGATGGACTTCCATCATAACCTTCCCTCGTACCATATAGAAAGCATCTGAAAACTTTCGTTGCATTTCGAACAATCCTCGATTTAATTTGATTTTTTGACCGAAACTAGTATAAAATTGTGTATAATATACTACGATTTTTGACCGAAACTAGTATTTCAAAAAGTTTCATAGAATCGAATTTTGAGATAATTTTTTGGATGGACTTCCATCATAACCTTCCCTCGTACCATATAGAAAGCATCTGAAAAGTTTCGTTGCATTTCGAACAATCCTCGATTTAATTTGATTTTTTGACCGAAACTAGTATAAAATTGTGTATAATATACTACGATTTTTGCCCGAAACTAGTAGTTCAAAAAGTTTCATAGAATCATATTTTGAGATAACTTTTTGCATGGACTTCCATCATAACCTTTCCTCTTACCATATAGAAAGGATCTGAATAGTTTCGTACCATTTCGAACAATCCTCGATTAAATTATATTTTTTGACCGAAACTAGTTAAAATTGTGTATAATATACTACGATTTTTTGACATAAACTAGAATTTCAAAAAGTTTCATAGAATCTAATTTTGAGATAATTTTTTTGCATGGACTTCAATCATAACCTTCCCTCGTACCATATAGAAAGAATCTGAATAGTTTCGTAGCATTTTGAACAATACTCGATTTACTACGATTTTTTTGACCGAAACCAGTATAAAATTGTCTATAATATACTACGATATTTGACCGAAACTAGTATTTCAAAAAGTTTCATAGAATCGAATTTTGAGAGAATTTTATTGTATGGACTTCCATCATAACCTTCCCTCGTACCATATAGAAAGCATCTGAAAAGTTTCATTGCATTTCGAACAATCCTCGATTTAATTTGATTTTTTGACCGAAACTAGTATAAAATTGTGTATAATATACTACGATTTTTGACCGAAACTAGTATTTCAAAAAGTTTCATAGAATCAAATTTTAAGATAGTTTTTTTGGAAGGACTTCCATCATAACCTTCCCTCGTACCATATAGAAAGCATCTGAAAACATTCGTAGCATTTCGAATAATCCTCGATTTAATTTGATTTTTTGACCGAAACTAGTATAAAATTGTGTATAATATACTACGATTTTTGACCGAAACTAGTATTTCAAAAAGTTTCATAGAATCGAATTTTGAGATAGTTTTTTTGGATGGACTTCCATCATAACCTTCCCTCGTACCATATAGAAAGCATCTGAAAACTTTCGTTGCATTTCGAACAATCCTCGATTTAATTTGATTTTTTGACCGAAACTAGTATAAAATTGTGTATAATATACTACGATTTTTGACCGAAACTAGTATTTCAAAAAGTTTCATAGAATCGAATTTTGAGATAATTTTTTGGATGGACTTCCATCATAACCTTCCCTCGTACCATATAGAAAGCATCTGAAAAGTTTCGTTGCATTTCGAACAATCCTCGATTTAATTTGATTTTTTGACCGAAACTAGTATAAAATTGTGTATAATATACTACGATTTTTGCCCGAAACTAGTAGTTCAAAAAGTTTCATAGAATCATATTTTGAGATAACTTTTTGCATGGACTTCCATCATAACCTTTCCTCTTACCATATAGAAAGGATCTGAATAGTTTCGTACCATTTCGAACAATCCTCGATTAAATTATATTTTTTGACCGAAACTAGTTAAAATTGTGTATAATATACTACGATTTTTTGACATAAACTAGAATTTCAAAAATTTTCATAGAATCTAATTTTGAGATAATTTTTTTGCATGGACTTCAATCATAACCTTCCCTCGTACCATTTAGAAAGAATCTGAATAGTTTCGTAGCATTTTGAACAATACTCGATTTACTACGATTTTTTTGACCGAAACCAGTATAAAATTGTCTATAATATACTACGATATTTGACCGAAACTAGTATTTCAAAAAGTTTCATAGAATCGAATTTTGAGAGAATTTTATTGTATGGACTTCCATCATAACCTTCCCTCGTACCATATAGAAAGCATCTGAAAAGTTTCGTTGCATTTCGAACAATCCTCGATTTAATTTGATTTTTTGACCGAAACTAGTATAAAATTGTGTATAATATACTACGATTTTTGACCGAAACTAGTATTTCAAAAAGTTTCATAGAATCAAATTTTAAAATTGTTTTTTTGGAAGGACTTACATCATAACATTCCCTCGTACCATATAGAAAGCATCTGAAAATATTCGTAGCATTTCGAATAATCCTCGATTTAATTTGATTTTTTGACCGAAACTAGTATAAAATTGTGTATAATATACTACGATTTTTGACCGGAACTAGTATTTCAAAAAGTGTCATAGAATCTAATTTTGAGATAATTTTTTTGCATGGACTTCCATCATACCCTTCCCTCGTACAATATAGATAGGATCTGAAAATTTTTGTAGCATTTCGAACAATCCTCGATTTAATTTGATTTTTGACTGAAACTAGTATAAAATTGTGTATAATATACTACGATTTTTTGACATAAACTAGAATTTCAAAAAGTTTCATAGAATCTAATTTTGAGATAATTTTTTTGCATGGACTTCAATCATAACCTTCCCTCGTACCATATAGAAAGAATCTGAATAGTTTCGTAGCATTTCGAACAATCCTTGATTTACTTGGATTTTTTGACTGAAACTATTATAAAATTGTGTATAATATACTACGATTTTTGACCGAAACTAGTATTTCAAAAAGTTTCATAGAATCGAATTTTGAGATTTGTTTTGGATGGACTTCCATCATAACCTTCCCTCGTACCATATAGAAAGCATCTGAAAAGTTTCGTTGCATTTAGAACAATCCTCAATTTAATTTGATTTTTTGATCGAAACTAAAATTGTGTATAATATACTACGATTTTTTGACATAAACTAGAATTTCAAAAAGTTTCATAGAATCTAATTTTGAGATAATTTTTTTGCATGACCTCAATCATAACCTTCCCTCGTACCATATAGAAAGCATCTGAAAAGTTTCTTAGCATCTCGAACAATCCTCGATTTAATTTGATTTTTTGACCGAAACTAGTTTAAAATTGTGTATAATATATTACGATTTTTGACCGAAACTAGTATTTCAAAAAGTTTCATAGAATCGAATTTTGAGATTATTTTTTGGATGGACTTCCATCATAACCTTCCCTCGTACCATATAGAAAGCATCTGAAAAGTTTCATTGCATTTCGAACAATCCTCGATTTAATTTGATTTTTTGACCGAAACTAGTATAAAATTGTGTATAATATACTACGATTTTTGACCGAAACTAGTATTTCAAAAAGTTTCATAGAATCAAATTTTAAGATAGTTTTTTTGGAAGGACTTCCATCATAACCTTCCCTCGTACCATATAGAAAGCATCTGAAAACATTCGTAGCATTTCGAATAATCCTCGATTTAATTTGATTTTTTGACCGAAACTAGTATAAAATTGTGTATAATATACTACGATTTTTGACCGAAACTAGTATTTCAAAAAGTTTCATAGAATCGAATTTTGAGATAGTTTTTTTGGATGGACTTCCATCATAACCTTCCCTCGTACCATATAAAAAGCATCTGAAAAGTTTCATTGCATTTCGAACAATCCTCGATTTAATTTGATTTATTGACCGAAACTAGTATAAAATTGTGTATAATATACTACGATTTTTGACCGAAACTAGTATTTCAAAAAGTTTCATAGAATCGAATTTTGAGATAATTTTTTGGATGGACTTCCATCATAACCTTCCCTCGTACCATATAGAAAGCATTTGAAATGTTTCGTTGCATTTCGAACAATCCTCGATTTAATTTGATTTTTTGACCGAAACTAGTATAAAATTGTGTATAATATACTACGATTTTTGCCCGAAACTAGTAGTTCAAAAAGTTTCATAGAATCATATTTTGAGATAACTTTTTGCATGGACTTCCATCATAACCTTCCCTCGTACCATATAGAAAGCATCTGAAAAGTTTCGTTGCATTTAGAACAATCCTCAATTTAATTTGATTTTTTGATCGAAACTAAAATTGTGTATAATATACTACGATTTTTTGACATAAACTAGAATTTCAAAAAGTTTCATAGAATCTAATTTTGAGATAATTTTTTTGCATGACTTCAATCATAACCTTCCCTCGTACCATATAGAAAGCATCTGAAAAGTTTCTTAGCATCTCGAACAATCCTCGATTTAATTTGATTTTTTGACCGAAACTAGTTTAAAATTGTGTATAATATATTACGATTTTTGACCGAAACTAGTATTTCAAAAAGTTTCATAGAATCGAATTTTGAGATTATTTTTTGGATGGACTTCCATCATAACCTTCCCTCGTACCATATAGAAAGCATCTGAAAAGTTTCGTTGCATTTCGAACAATCCTCGATTTAATTTGATTTTTTGACCGAAACTAGTATAAAATTGTGTATACTATACTACGATTTTTGACCGAAACTAGTATTTCAAAAAGTTTCATAGAATCAAATTTTAAGATAGTTTTTTTGGAAGGACTTCCATCATAACCTTCCCTCGTTCCATATAGAAAGCATCTGAAAACATTCGTAGCATTTCGAACAATCCTCGGTTTACTAGGATTTTTTCACCGAAACTATTATAAAATTGTGTATAATATACTACGATTTTGGACCGAAACTAGTATTTCCAAAAGTTTCATAGAATCGAATTTTGAGATAATTTTTTTGGATGGACTTCCATCATAACCTTCCCTCGTACCATATAAAAAGCATCTGAAAAGGTTCATTGCATTTCGAACAATCCTCGATTTAATTTGATTTATTGACCGAAACTAGTATAAAATTGTGTATAATATACTACGATTTTTGACCGAAACTAGTATTTCAAAAAGTTTCATAGAATCGAATTTTGAGATAATTTTTTGGATGGACTTCCATCATAACCTTCCCTCGTACCATATAGAAAGCATTTGAAATGTTTCGTTGCATTTCGAACAATCCTCGATTTAATTTGATTTTTTGACCGAAACTAGTATAAAATTGTGTATAATATACTACGATTTTTGCCCGAAACTAGTAGTTCAAAAAGTTTCATAGAATCATATTTTGAGATAACTTTTTGCATGGACTTCCATCATAACCTTTCCTCTTACCATATAGAAAGGATCTGAATAGTTTCGTACCATTTCGAACAATCCTCGATTAAATTATATTTTTTGACCGAAACTAGTTAAAATTGTGTATAATATACTACGATTTTTTGACATAAACTAGAATTTCAAAAAGTTTCATAGAATCTAATTTTGAGATAATTTTTTTGCATGGACTTCAATCATAACCTTCCCTCGTACCATATAGAAAGAATCTGAATAGTTTCGTAGCATTTTGAACAATACTCGATTTACTACGATTTTTTTGACCGAAACCAGTATAAAATTGTCTATAATATACTACGATATTTGACCGAAACTAGTATTTCAAAAAGTTTCATAGAATCGAATTTTGAGAGAATTTTATTGTATGGACTTCCATCATAACCTTCCCTCGTACCATATAGAAAGCATCTGAAAAGTTTCATTGCATTTCGAACAATCCTCGATTTAATTTGATTTTTTGACCGAAACTAGTATAAAATTGTGTATAATATACTACGATTTTTGACCGAAACTAGTATTTCAAAAAGTTTCATAGAATCAAATTTTAAGATAGTTTTTTTGGAAGGACTTCCATCATAACCTTCCCTCGTACCATATAGAAAGCATCTGAAAACATTCGTAGCATTTCGAATAATCCTCGATTTAATTTGATTTTTTGACCGAAACTAGTATAAAATTGTGTATAATATACTACGATTTTTGACCGAAACTAGTATTTCAAAAAGTTTCATAGAATCGAATTTTGAGATAGTTTTTTTGGATGGACTTCCATCATAACCTTCCCTCGTACCATATAGAAAGCATCTGAAAACTTTCGTTGCATTTCGAACAATCCTCGATTTAATTTGATTTATTGACCGAAACTAGTATAAAATTGTGTATAATATACTACGATTTTTGACCGAAACTAGTATTTCAAAAAGATTCATAGAATCGAATTTTGAGATAATTTTTTGGATGGACTTCCATCATAACCTTCCCTCGTACCATATAGAAAGCATTTGAAATGTTTCGTTGCATTTCGAACAATCCTCGATTTAATTTGATTTTTTGACCGAAACTAGTATAAAATTGTGTATAATATACTACGATTTTTGCCCGAAACTAGTAGTTCAAAAAGTTTCATAGAATCATATTTTGAGATAACTTTTTGCATGGACTTCCATCATAACCTTTCCTCTTACCATATAGAAAGGATCTGAATAGTTTCGTACCATTTCGAACAATCCTCGATTAAATTATATTTTTTGACCGAAACTAGTTAAAATTGTGTATAATATACTACGATTTTTTGACATAAACTAGAATTTCAAAAAGTTTCATAGAATCTAATTTTGAGATAATTTTTTTGCATGGACTTCAATCATAACCTTCCCTCGTACCATATAGAAAGAATCTGAATAGTTTCGTAGCATTTTGAACAATACTCGATTTACTACGATTTTTTTGACCGAAACCAGTATAAAATTGTCTATAATATACTACGATATTTGACCGAAACTAGTATTTCAAAAAGTTTCATAGAATCGAATTTTGAGAGAATTTTATTGTATGGACTTCCATCATAACCTTCCCTCGTACCATATAGAAAGCATCTGAAAAGTTTCATTGCATTTCGAACAATCCTCGATTTAATTTGATTTTTTGACCGAAACTAGTATAAAATTGTGTATAATATACTACGATTTTTGACCGAAACTAGTATTTCAAAAAGTTTCATAGAATCAAATTTTAAGATAGTTTTTTTGGAAGGACTTCCATCATAACCTTCCCTCGTACCATATAGAAAGCATCTGAAAACATTCGTAGCATTTCGAATAATCCTCGATTTAATTTGATTTTTTGACCGAAACTAGTATAAAATTGTGTATAATATACTACGATTTTTGACCGAAACTAGTATTTCAAAAAGTTTCATAGAATCGAATTTTGAGATAGTTTTTTTGGATGGACTTCCATCATAACCTTCCCTCGTACCATATAGAAAGCATCTGAAAACTTTCGTTGCATTTCGAACAATCCTCGATTTAATTTGATTTTTTGACCGAAACTAGTATAAAATTGTGTATAATATACTACGATTTTTGACCGAAACTAGTATTTCAAAAAGTTTCATAGAATCGAATTTTGAGATAATTTTTTGGATGGACTTCCATCATAACCTTCCCTCGTACCATATAGAAAGCATCTGAAAAGTTTCGTTGCATTTCGAACAATCCTCGATTTAATTTGATTTTTTGACCGAAACTAGTATAAAATTGTGTATAATATACTACGATTTTTGCCCGAAACTAGTAGTTCAAAAAGTTTCATAGAATCATATTTTGAGATAACTTTTTGCATGGACTTCCATCATAACCTTTCCTCTTACCATATAGAAAGGATCTGAATAGTTTCGTACCATTTCGAACAATCCTCGATTAAATTATATTTTTTGACCGAAACTAGTTAAAATTGTGTATAATATACTACGATTTTTTGACATAAACTAGAATTTCAAAAATTTTCATAGAATCTAATTTTGAGATAATTTTTTTGCATGGACTTCAATCATAACCTTCCCTCGTACCATTTAGAAAGAATCTGAATAGTTTCGTAGCATTTTGAACAATACTCGATTTACTACGATTTTTTTGACCGAAACCAGTATAAAATTGTCTATAATATACTACGATATTTGACCGAAACTAGTATTTCAAAAAGTTTCATAGAATCGAATTTTGAGAGAATTTTATTGTATGGACTTCCATCATAACCTTCCCTCGTACCATATAGAAAGCATCTGAAAAGTTTCGTTGCATTTCGAACAATCCTCGATTTAATTTGATTTTTTGACCGAAACTAGTATAAAATTGTGTATAATATACTACGATTTTTGACCGAAACTAGTATTTCAAAAAGTTTCATAGAATCAAATTTTAAAATTGTTTTTTTGGAAGGACTTACATCATAACATTCCCTCGTACCATATAGAAAGCATCTGAAAATATTCGTAGCATTTCGAATAATCCTCGATTTAATTTGATTTTTTGACCGAAACTAGTATAAAATTGTGTATAATATACTACGATTTTTGACCGGAACTAGTATTTCAAAAAGTGTCATAGAATCTAATTTTGAGATAATTTTTTTGCATGGACTTCCATCATACCCTTCCCTCGTACAATATAGATAGGATCTGAAAATTTTTGTAGCATTTCGAACAATCCTCGATTTAATTTGATTTTTGACTGAAACTAGTATAAAATTGTGTATAATATACTACGATTTTTTGACATAAACTAGAATTTCAAAAAGTTTCATAGAATCTAATTTTGAGATAATTTTTTTGCATGGACTTCAATCATAACCTTCCCTCGTACCATATAGAAAGAATCTGAATAGTTTCGTAGCATTTCGAACAATCCTTGATTTACTTGGATTTTTTGACTGAAACTATTATAAAATTGTGTATAATATACTACGATTTTTGACCGAAACTAGTATTTCAAAAAGTTTCATAGAATCGAATTTTGAGATTTGTTTTGGATGGACTTCCATCATAACCTTCCCTCGTACCATATAGAAAGCATCTGAAAAGTTTCGTTGCATTTAGAACAATCCTCAATTTAATTTGATTTTTTGATCGAAACTAAAATTGTGTATAATATACTACGATTTTTTGACATAAACTAGAATTTCAAAAAGTTTCATAGAATCTAATTTTGAGATAATTTTTTTGCATGACCTCAATCATAACCTTCCCTCGTACCATATAGAAAGCATCTGAAAAGTTTCTTAGCATCTCGAACAATCCTCGATTTAATTTGATTTTTTGACCGAAACTAGTTTAAAATTGTGTATAATATATTACGATTTTTGACCGAAACTAGTATTTCAAAAAGTTTCATAGAATCGAATTTTGAGATTATTTTTTGGATGGACTTCCATCATAACCTTCCCTCGTACCATATAGAAAGCATCTGAAAAGTTTCATTGCATTTCGAACAATCCTCGATTTAATTTGATTTTTTGACCGAAACTAGTATAAAATTGTGTATAATATACTACGATTTTTGACCGAAACTAGTATTTCAAAAAGTTTCATAGAATCAAATTTTAAGATAGTTTTTTTGGAAGGACTTCCATCATAACCTTCCCTCGTACCATATAGAAAGCATCTGAAAACATTCGTAGCATTTCGAATAATCCTCGATTTAATTTGATTTTTTGACCGAAACTAGTATAAAATTGTGTATAATATACTACGATTTTTGACCGAAACTAGTATTTCAAAAAGTTTCATAGAATCGAATTTTGAGATAGTTTTTTTGGATGGACTTCCATCATAACCTTCCCTCGTACCATATAAAAAGCATCTGAAAAGTTTCATTGCATTTCGAACAATCCTCGATTTAATTTGATTTATTGACCGAAACTAGTATAAAATTGTGTATAATATACTACGATTTTTGACCGAAACTAGTATTTCAAAAAGTTTCATAGAATCGAATTTTGAGATAATTTTTTGGATGGACTTCCATCATAACCTTCCCTCGTACCATATAGAAAGCATTTGAAATGTTTCGTTGCATTTCGAACAATCCTCGATTTAATTTGATTTTTTGACCGAAACTAGTATAAAATTGTGTATAATATACTACGATTTTTGCCCGAAACTAGTAGTTCAAAAAGTTTCATAGAATCATATTTTGAGATAACTTTTTGCATGGACTTCCATCATAACCTTTCCTCTTACCATATAGAAAGGATCTGAATAGTTTCGTACCATTTCGAACAATCCTCGATTAAATTATATTTTTTGACCGAAACTAGTTAAAATTGTGTATAATATACTACGATTTTTTGACATAAACTAGAATTTCAAAAAGTTTCATAGAATCTAATTTTGAGATAATTTTTTTGCATGGACTTCAATCATAACCTTCCCTCGTACCATATAGAAAGAATCTGAATAGTTTCGTAGCATTTTGAACAATACTCGATTTACTACGATTTTTTTGACCGAAACCAGTATAAAATTGTCTATAATATACTACGATATTTGACTGAAACTAGTATTTCAAAAAGTTTCATAGAATCGAATTTTGAGAGAATTTTATTGTATGGACTTCCATCATAACCTTCCCTCGTACCATATAGAAAGCATCTGAAAAGTTTCGTTGCATTTCGAACAATCCTCGATTTAATTTGATTTTTTGACCGAAACTAGTATAAAATTGTGTATAATATACTACGATTTTTGACCGAAACTAGTATTTCAAAAAGTTTCATAGAATCAAATTTTAAGATAGTTTTTTTGGAAGGACTTCCATCATAACCTTCCCTCGTACCATATAGAAAGCATCTGAAAACATTCGTAGCATTTCGAATAATCCTCGATTTAATTTGATTTTTTGACCGAAACTAGTATAAAATTGTGTATAATATACTACGATTTTTGACCGAAACTAGTATTTCAAAAAGTTTCATAGAATCGAATTTTGAGATAGTTTTTTTGGATGGACTTCCATCATAACCTTCCCTCGTACCATATAGAAAGCATCTGAAAACTTTCGTTGCATTTCGAACAATCCTCGATTTAATTTGATTTTTTGACCGAAACTAGTATAAAATTGTGTATAATATACTACGATTTTTGACCGAAACTAGTATTTCAAAAAGTTTCATAGAATCGAATTTTGAGATAATTTTTTGGATGGACATCCATCATAACCTTCCCTCGTACCATATAGAAAGCATCTGAAAAGTTTCGTTGCATTTCGAACAATCCTCGATTTAATTTGATTTTTTGACCGAAACTAGTATAAAATTGTGTATAATATACTACGATTTTTGCCCGAAACTAGTAGTTCAAAAAGTTTCATAGAATCATATTTTGAGATAACTTTTTGCATGGACTTCCATCATAACCTTTCCTCTTACCATATAGAAAGGATCTGAATAGTTTCGTACCATTTCGAACAATCCTCGATTAAATTATATTTTTTGACCGAAACTAGTTAAAATTGTGTATAATATACTACGATTTTTTGACATAAACTAGAATTTCAAAAATTTTCATAGAATCTAATTTTGAGATAATTTTTTTGCATGGACTTCAATCATAACCTTCCCTCGTACCATTTAGAAAGAATCTGAATAGTTTCGTAGCATTTTGAACAATACTCGATTTACTACGATTTTTTTGACCGAAACCAGTATAAAATTGTCTATAATATACTACGATATTTGACCGAAACTAGTATTTCAAAAAGTTTCATAAAATCGAATTTTGAGAGAATTTTATTGTATGGACTTCCATCATAACCTTCCCTCGTACCATATAGAAAGCATCTGAAAAGTTTCGTTGCATTTCGAACAATCCTCGATTTAATTTGATTTTTTGACCGAAACTAGTATAAAATTGTGTATAATATACTACGATTTTTGACCGAAACTAGTATTTCAAAAAGTTTCATAGAATCAAATTTTAAAATTGTTTTTTTGGAAGGACTTACATCATAACATTCCCTCGTACCATATAGAAAGCATCTGAAAATATTCGTAGCATTTCGAATAATCCTCGATTTAATTTGATTTTTTGACCGAAACTAGTATAAAATTGTGTATAATATACTACGATTTTTGACCGGAACTAGTATTTCAAAAAGTGTCATAGAATCTAATTTTGAGATAATTTTTTTGCATGGACTTCCATCATACCCTTCCCTCGTACAATATAGATAGGATCTGAAAAATTTTGTAGCATTTCGAACAATCCTCGATTTAATTTGATTTTTGACTGAAACTAGTATAAAATTGTGTATAATATACTACGATTTTTTGACATAAACTAGAATTTCAAAAAGTTTCATAGAATCTAATTTTGAGATAATTTATTTGCATGGACTTCAATCATAACCTTCCCTCGTACCATATAGAAAGAATTTGAATAGTTTCGTAGCATTTCGAACAATCCTTGATTTACTTGGATTTTTTGACTGAAACTATTATAAAATTGTGTATAATATACTACGATTTTTGACCGAAACTAGTATTTCAAAAAGTTTCATAGAATCGAATTTTGAGATTTGTTTTGGATGGACTTCCATCATAACCTTCCCTCGTACCATATAGAAAGCATCTGAAAAGTTTCGTTGCATTTAGAACAATCCTCAATTTAATTTGATTTTTTGATCGAAACTAAAATTGTGTATAATATACTACGATTTTTTGACATAAACTAGAATTTCAAAAAGTTTCATAGAATCTAATTTTGAGATAATTTTTTTGCATGACTTCAATCATAACCTTCCCTCGTACCATATAGAAAGCATCTGAAAAGTTTCTTAGCATCTCGAACAATCCTCGATTTAATTTGATTTTTTGACCGAAACTAGTTTAAAATTGTGTATAATATATTACGATTTTTGACCGAAACTAGTATTTTAAAAAGTTTCATAGAATCGAATTTTGAGATTATTTTTTGGATGGACTTCCATCATAACCTTCCCTCGTACCATATAGAAAGCATCTGAAAAGTTTCATTGCATTTCGAACAATCCTCGATTTAATTTGATTTTTTGACCGAAACTAGTATAAAATTGTGTATAATATACTACGATTTTTGACCGAAACTAGTATTTCAAAAAGTTTCATAGAATCAAATTTTAAGATAGTTTTTTTGGAAGGACTTCCATCATAACCTTCCCTCGTACCATATAGAAAGCATCTGAAAACATTCGTAGCATTTCGAATAATCCTCGATTTAATTTGATTTTTTGACCGAAACTAGTATAAAATTGTGTATAATATACTACGATTTTTGACCGAAACTAGTATTTCAAAAAGTTTCATAGAATCGAATTTTGAGATAGTTTTTTTGGATGGACTTCCATCATAACCTTCCCTCGTACCATATAGAAAGCATCTGAAAACTTTCGTTGCATTTCGAACAATCCTCGATTTAATTTGATTTTTTGACCGAAACTAGTATAAAATTGTGTATAATATACTACGATTTTTGACCGAAACTAGTATTTCAAAAAGTTTCATAGAATCGAATTTTGAGATAATTTTTTGGATGGACTTCCATCATAACCTTCCCTCGTACCATATAGAAAGCATCTGAAAAGTTTCGTTGCATTTCGAACAATCCTCGATTTAATTTGATTTTTTGACCGAAACTAGTATAAAATTGTGTATAATATACTACGATTTTTGCCCGAAACTAGTAGTTCAAAAAGTTTCATAGAATCATATTTTGAGATAACTTTTTGCATGGACTTCCATCATAACCTTTCCTCTTACCATATAGAAAGGATCTGAATAGTTTCGTACCATTTCGAACAATCCTCGATTAAATTATATTTTTTGACCGAAACTAGTTAAAATTGTGTATAATATACTACGATTTTTTGACATAAACTAGAATTTCAAAATTTTTCATAGAATCTAATTTTGAGATAATTTTTTTGCATGGACTTCAATCATAACCTTCCCTCGTACCATTTAGAAAGAATCTGAATAGTTTCGTAGCATTTTGAACCATACTCGATTTACTACGATTTTTTTGACCGAAACCAGTATAAAATTGTCTATAATATACTACGATATTTGACCGAAACTAGTATTTCTAAAAG